>JAQIXW010001567.1:0-18658 GCA_034700685.1 Willowsia buskii | reverse complement strand
TTTGTAAAAACGTGGTGCAACAGCTATTTTGTTTATTAATATATTGTATATTGCGTTAATCTTCGTTATTGAAAGAAGGTTATGCTATCATTGGAGCTTTTACTGTTATATTATGCATTAAAAATGAGTTGCAAGAATAGGAGGAAATCCAACGTGATAAATGTGGATAATCACCTTTGCAGTATTATGACTTATGTAACAAGAGTACAATTCATACCTGTATTCTTTTAAGCGAAAATGAGACATGTTATTTATTTGTATTTCGTATGTACAATAAAAATAATGCACAATAACAATGTATATCGCCTTATAAGGAACCAGCCAAAAATTTGTTGCTTTCCATTTGATAGTTGCAGTCGATGGGAATTCTAACAGTCATTCAATTAACACTATTCTACTCTACGTTCATTTTATAAACGTAACCATGCGTAACCCTTCGATTGCACCTGCTTTTCACAATTTTGGATGCATTAGCGTGAAAAAAATGGTATTGCATAATAGATTACGAGACAAGCACCAGAAATGAAGTTCAAAACAAACGCTAGTTCTGGCTGTGATTTGGATGTTTTTACTGTCTTACACACTATGAGTGTTGTATTTGAAGTGTCTCTTGCTTGAAGTTATGTATGCAAGTATTCAAAGACACAAGACACGAGTAAGGTGACTTTGACATCAAACGAGGGCACAAACAATAAAACACAAAGGTTTCTTGTCACAGACCGTTTTGTGGAGGAATTGAAGACATGTAAAGTGGACCTTGAATTCAATTATCGTTTCCTTACGCAACACAGAATATATTCGATAACTGCGAGAAATAGCGAGATGAAGTGTGTCTCAGGACAAATAGGCATTTCTGGAAATTCCCAAATTAAACCATTTGGTCTTTAGAAGCAAAACACAAGATTATTTACACATCCATGCCTCTTTTGTGAGTCAAGTTATGTATGCATACATTTTTATCAGTGACAGCCAGACTTTCATGTTTTCAGCGTAAATTGTCTAACCAACTTTACTGAAGTCTGAAGAGTTTAAAGGGCCTAGTTTATAGAATAAGAGTATATTATTAATGTAAAGAGACAGATTCCGGCAACTTGTTTGTTGTTTTGTGATGGATGCCATTTGTAATTTTGTTGCTAGCCATGGGAAAATTTTGCACAATAAACAATACTTCTGCTATACGCATACTTTGAAGTTTAGAGCTGAAAAAATACATACAAGTAAATACATACAATACAAGTCCATTATTATGTTTGGTTTCCTCTTCGCAAAATCAATTTTTTGAAAAGTGACATACCAAACATAACAATAGAAATCGAATTTCTCATTACACAAACAAATAAGCAGAAATCAAAGCCATCACTAATGATCACATAAATTGGACACCCACGTTGCAAGATTTCCGTAATAATTACAAAGACAATTTCTGACGTGCACATTTTATGCTTTCTTGTGAACATAAAAAATTCACATTCAAGCTTTCTAAAATACTCGTCATCCATGAATATAATACAATATAATATCACTATTGGATGAGAGAGTGACTTTCAAGTTTGAAATCATTATATTAAGTGCATAATATAATGACAAATTATATGTTCCGTGATGACAACTTGTGTGAAACGGTTTTTATCACAAAAGCTATCACACAATATGAGAATATGCAACTTAAAGCGTAAACTATGCAGGATCAAAGTACAAGTCCTTTCTTTTATGTGAAATCGTGCTCAAATTACATTACGATTTCATGGCATTTCACGTTCTAGTTACCGAATCAGCGCTTTCGTCTCTTTTCACTTTTATAAGCATAAAACCGTGAAAGATCAATCCACTCTGTTTTCATGCCATAAAAACTTCATTTATTTAAACAAGATGGGTTTTTACGATGCATTTATAAAGCATACTACAAAAAAATCTGTCCATTTCATAAAGGTTCATTTATTTGCGTGACAATAGTATCGTAATTTATTTAATCATCAGATTTGATTATCTATTTCGTTCCACACAAATTAACTAAGAATTTATAATCAACTTACAACCATTGAAGTGGCTTAATGATGTCAATTATGATTAGACGAAAACCATATTGGCACATATGGTGTCATTGCCTGTTTCTTGAACCTACCAATGAGTGGTTAGCAAGAAGCTGAAATTGGCAGAAAATGCAAAAAATGTTTTTGAAGGGTTTCCAGTGGTTTGAGTACAAAAATATGTTTTTAATGCAATTTAGGCTTAAATAATCAATGATTTACTATAATTTTTGTATATCATATTCACATACAACTGAAATATCTACCAATTTGGTATATAAATATATATTATGTACATTAATGTAAATACTTTTATTCATACAAATTAACCTTATCAAAGTTTTTAAACTCTATTTTTGTCGTCGTTATAAAATTTGGATGAATATCTTTATAAAATACATCATTGATTTTGGCATTAAATATTTCCAGACATGTTTATATTTTACACAAGTTCTATTCCAGGGATTCTCTCTGCAAACGTAACTAATCCCCTTAACACCGATTTCACCATTTCCCAAAATTTCTTATTAACAAATGCATATAAAATAGGATTTATGCTACTATTCCAATACCCAAGCCACTGAGCTACAAGCATTGAAATATCTAGTGTCTCCACAAATTCGTCAGGAATACTACAAAATGTATATATAGTAGCAATAATATTATACGGCAGCCAACTCAAAGAAAATGAAAGAATCACCGTGACCAACGATCTGCCCACACGATAACGCGTATAATGATGCACTTCTCTCACATTTCCTTCAGGATCCAACTCTTGGGGGATTTCGCGACGAGACACACGATGCCAGACTAAAAAACTGGAGACGCTAATAAACAGTATTGGGAGAGCGTAGCAGCAGAAAAGTTCCACGACTATGAAGTAGAAATGCCAATAAGTCTTATTTTCACTTTCCCACTCTTCTACACAAATATCGATTCCATTATGATGTATCAATTTAGTCTGTAACAATCAAGGAAGCGATAAGAGCGACGATGTCAGCCAGATAATGAAACAGATGAAAATTGATTGTCGCTTTGAAAGTCCTGGTGGCCGTCTTAACGGAAAGTAGACGCCCATTGACCTTAAATATAAAATAATAAATCGTATCATAATAAATCATTATAAAAATGATCAATTAAAACATCAATAATGCGAAATATAAATAATTGGAATACCTACCTGTCTAAAGAAATTGCCCCAAGAAAATAAGCTGATGATGAGATCGAAAGTCCTTGGACGTATACCATGCCTTTGCAAAATATCTTGCCGAGGTACCACGCTAAATATTTTAAATACAAATATCATTACTATTGGCAGTTGAATAATTTTTTTTACAAATTTTGAGGTTGAACTTACGCGAAAACAAATATGACATCATAGTAGCCGGCACACAGAAAACCATCACTAAAAGATCAGCCACTGCCAGATTCATTATGAAAATATTTGTCACTGTCCTTATCCTCGGTCTTTTAATCACAACTAATATTACTATAGAATTGCAAATCAATCCAGTTACTAGAATTGTTATGTAAGCTGTCGCTATAGCTACACTTAATCCGAAGGGATACTCTCCAAAATCATAATTGCTGCTTGTAGATTTATTTTCCAAATCAGTTGACGTATTAGCCTTCATGGTATCGTTTTCTTGAAGTAATCTCATTTTAAATTGAAGTTAATTTCATTAAAAACTATGTCAAAAAATGTACTTAAATGTTAAAAATATTTTGAAAATCTCTCTTCGTGAAGCTCTGATATATTAAGAAAGAGATTGATGCAGCTTTGAACTTTATGGGGTGATTTGGTCAAAATGAAAGTGAGTGAAAGCAATATTTCGTTTAAGCTTTTCTTCAGCTGGTGTCTGTGATCGGACCGAAAGCCAAAGGCAAACTGATGCTGGCAGAGTGAAAGCATGAGATTTAAGGGGGTATGCGATCTGCGTTGCGGTTGCATCAAGGTGAAAGCTCATTGTCACGACAAGCGTAGGGAAAGTGCTATGTATTACATATGTAAGTGTGCAAATAGATTCTATTTTATAACAATTTTATACTCAGTCCGTCGTTTCGCATCGTTTTGTAAATTTGCTGAAGGATTTAGATACGTGTAGCTCGTTCTGGAAACGCTCTGTTCGCCCAAGGGAGAAAATTCTTATGTAAACTGGGGAATAGCAATCTTCAGTAGAAAAATTCTTGGCAGACTTTATTGGGTATTTACTCAAATTTTCAAACACGAAATATATCCTATCCATCGCAGAAAGCATTGAATTCAATTTCTTTCAAAATACGCTGGAAAATCCTTACACGTCCGAAAGAGGAATTTACGATTCGCACGGGGATCAAATAATGTTGGTCCAAATTTCCTATTTATTTACATATAAAAGAGCCATTGGGAAGGGAACTTATTTTGATTGAAAAGAGCACAATTAAATTTGTCAAATGCGTGTTAGGTTATGTGAAATGAAATCCTCAAACACGTGCAAGTATAAAAAAATCTCTCAGAAACAAAATGAGACGTATTTTATGGGCATTTACATTGGGGAAATCACGTTTCCCCATTTATTTTATGTATTTTTGCTTTCCCTGTATGCCTACAGGTTGTTCTGTTAGTGCGTCACTCGTATTTTCTCTCGCTTTTCAAATAATGCATAATTTAATTGGTTGTATTATGTGGTTTCACAAATTCACAGAAAAAAACTATTTTGGATTGGGGAAAACTTTTTGTTTTTTATTGACGGCTTAAATATGACGCAAAAAACGACCATATGTTTTTTCAAAAACTTTTTAAGCTATTATAATTTGTGCATGCTAATAATTGGTCTTTGTAAAATCAGCTAATAGATGAGTATTCACATTTAAGTCAATGCAATGGAATGATTTTAACTTGGATATTGATAGGAAGGGTAGCTGTGAATTTGATGACTTTCACCAATGCTGCTTTCATCTATAGAATTGATTGAATAGAGATCGTTAGTAAATCAGGAAGTCTTCATGCAACATTTAAGATGAAGACTTCTGTTGTATTGTAAGTTATGACAAGATTTAGAAGCAATTTTGTACCTAACAGTATGTCATATTCATCGTCACCAACTTTTGACATCAAATTAGTACTATTTGTTCAAATATATCCTTCACACATGCTTACCATAAATTCGCAAGTAGAAGTCCTCCCCCAAACAGACACCCCGGCGTCTACGAAGCAAAAAAGTCGACAAAGTACTTTAGGCACCCCCCAATTAAGTAGACGCCCTAGTGTCCTAAAAAACTTGACAAATTCCTTATATAGATAGCAGAGGGTGTATTTGCGAATTTACGGTTAGTGTCCTTCAAACGTCTGCAAAATATATTCTGATTTTATATGACTTTCAAAATTCTCAATGTCGATTAAACTTTCTATCGTGAAATGGTACATGAATGCCGAAAATAATTTTGCTTTATGATTTTAACGTAATGATAAGTGTAAATCTCGTAAATTTGTTCTTGTTCAGTAGTTCAGTTTTCATATGAAATCGGGATTTGGGTGTCTCCAAAACTATACCGGGGATTAGCATTATGATCAACATCTGAAGATTCATGGATGTTTATACTCTACTGGTTATCTGTTTGTAAGCCCATATACTTAATTTGCGGATACTAAACCTTGCACTAACGCGCGCGAGATTAAATACATAGTATAAACGGTTTGAAGGGAGAAAGTTTTTTGTTTGCATTTTTTAATGTGCGAGACGTGAGTGCTATATGATGCAAGAAATTACGTGGTGACCGATAGGAACGATAGCTTATATTTAAAAACTTCCCTTATTTACAGGTGTTGTAATTGATGATATTTCAATTCTAAATGACAACTTTAAATGGCTATATTTTTCGTGAAAAGTAATACAGTAGGAATTTGTAAAACTGACTTAAAATGGGCCAGTTTCATGCAAGGACTGCAAATATTCAATAAAACGCGCATGTTCTCAATTCCTGTTTGAATTACAAACAGTTGCTACTTTTGTTTTAAAGTATAACCTGTCTGTTCTGTCAGTCAATAAAATGAAATGACATTTCTGACTCACTCGCCCATCAATAATGACTCATCGTCAGTTGAACGAATAAGTCGAATTAACCAGTTAATAAACGTTCTAATTGTAAGTTTATAATAGTGGTCAGAGGATGACAATTTTATCGATTTGGAAAGGAAATTGGACGATATTTATTGCAGAACAAGGGTGCTTACATACTTGTGTAAGCACATTCGATTTAAAAACCATTGTCCATAAAATCACCACAGGATGTTCATTATCTTCAGAGGCTTGCCCGCATCCTGTATATATTTTGGTTTCCAATATGTTATTTCATGTACATTCTCAAGATACAGTTCATCTGAATTACATGTCTTACTTGTGCGACGGCAAAAAATCACACAAATCTTATACCCGGTACCAAATTCAGTTTTTAAAAGTTTCCGGGTAATATTTTTTGCAAAAGTTTTAAAATATTATTTTATTTTAAAGGAAGAAAGCGGAAGACAGCAAAATGGATTATAATCATTTTCAAAAGCAAACTTTGAAAACGATGAACGAAAAGCACAAAGTAATCGCAGGTCTTGTGGCTGTCAAACTTTTTCTGATTATTACCTATAAAATATGTAGATGTTACTGTAGACGTCGCCAAGTGGATACAGAAGGGGGATTAATAATCAACCAAGAAGAGCAATCCAGTTCCACGAATGCCCGTCACATCGTTTCTTAACCTGTTTTAGAGATTAAGAAATTTTCAACTCAAAAATCTAAAGAAAGTTAAAATTTTGTAATAATTGTTTAAAATTGTAATGACTCTCACAATATCAGTCTCACAATATCTTAATTTGTCAGTTGGATCCATACACTGTTAGTAATATTTTTGATCAAAAGCTGAAACAAAACTTTCCAGTGTCACGCGTCACTCAAAATATTTAACTACTGAACATTTGAAGTCTTTGTCTTGCTAGTGTACTATAATAAAGTTTGATTAGATAATTTGTGATAGTTGCTTACCTCAAAGCAAAATAGTTCAATAAAAATTATGGATTTCACCCATCGACTACCTGCAAAATTTATTATTACTATTTATTTACATATAAAAAAGCCATTGGGAAGGAAATTTATTTTGCTTGAAAAGAGCACAATTAAATTGAACAAATATGCGTTAGGTCTTTTGTGAATCATAATTTGTGCATGCTATTAATTGGTCTTTGTGAAATCAGCTAATAGATGAGTTTTCATATTTTATTCAATGCAACGGAAGGATTTCACAAGGTTATTGATAGCGAGGGCAGATGTGAATTTGATTGAATTTGATTTTCACCAATGCTGCTTTCAACAATAGAATTGATTGAATAGAGATCGTTAGTAAATCAGGAAGTCTTCATGCAACATTTAAGATGAAGACTTCTGTTGTATTGTAAGTTATGACAAGATTTAGAAGCAATTTTGTACCTAACAATATGTCATATTCATCACCACCAACTTTTGACCTTGAATTAGTACTATTTGATCAAATATAGCCTTTACACATGCTTACCGTAAATTCGCAAATAAAGGCTCTCCCCCAAAAGGATAGACCGGCATCTACGAAGCAAAAAATCGATGAAGTACTTTAGACGCCCCCAATTTCTAGCATCACCCAAATATACGCCTCTGTGTCTAATGCCAAAAGACTTGACAAATATTCTTATATACTGCAGGGTAAAATTGCAATCATCATTGCAATCATCAAATCATCTTTTGCGTCTTGTCAGCATCCTGCAAATATTTTGCATTCCAATGTGTTGTTTTATGAACTACTATGTAAGCTTTATAGACTAACAATATGATTTTTGCCTCACATTCTCAAAATACAGTCCATCTGACGTATACACGCCTTAATTTATTCAAATCAAAATTCACGCACACCTTATTTTACTCGTTAACAAATTCATTTTTTTCAACTTTCGCGCAAAGTTTTTGTAAAAGTTTTACAATTTTTATTCTCTTTTATTTTAAGGGGAAAAGCAAGAAGCAGAAAAATGGACATTCAAGATGCTAGAAAGATCGGTTCAAAAATCATGAACGAACATCAGCGCCCGGCAATCCATATGCTGCGGCCGGCAAAATTTGTCTGTTAATAATTGCTGTTGCATGTGCAATAATAGGGTATTGCAAGTATTGCTGTAGACGTCGCAATTTGGATACAGAGGGATTAATAACCAACCTGGAAGACCAACCAAATTCCACGAATACCCAAGACACCGCTTCTTAACTAGTTTTACTAGGAAATCTTTGACTCAAAGATCTGAAGAAAGTTTAACTTTTATATTAATTGTTTATCATTTTTAAGACTCTCAATTGGATTTTCGTATTCTGTTGATGATAACTGCAATCAAACGTTTAAACAAAGCTTTCAGTGTTTTTAAATGTTTAACTAACGAGTTTAAATTGTTTTGTTAGTGCTGTATAATAAAATTTGAAACTTTAATAGCAACCTACACAATTTGCAAGTTACATTGTGTTTCTTTTAAACAAAATATAGTTTTTATAAAAGCAGCTTACACACTCGGCAAAGTAACTGTCATATAAACTACTACCATTCCAGTGTTTAGTGAAGTGAAATCATCCAAATGGCCCAATTTTGATCCTAAATGGATTACAAACTCACAATATCTTATGATCAGGGCTGAAAGAAACTCGTTCCTCCAGTAATAAAAATATTTTTCCGCTTCTGCCGGAAGTATCAATGCAAATTTATGAAATCAAACAGTTATAATCAAATTACAAATATTCAACGCTAAAACCCACACCTAGCCCACCCCCAACCCCTTACACCAAACCATCCCCACACCTATTACCGACATATTACCGACGTATAAAAACCATCAAGCAAGCAACATTAATTGCATGCATATTATTATAATAATTAAAACATTAACATAAAAATACAGTAAAAGTCGGACAAAAATGTAATATGTTCCCATCAAAAGGTTTTTATTCTGTCTCCTTTGCAAAAGTCCAGACCAAGTTTTGATCACAAGTTAAAGCTGTAGGCGCTGTAGTCAATGTGTACTTTAGAGAAAGCAGTTTGTTTGCATACTTTGCAATAAATTCCAGCGGATAATCCTCCTTGTTGTCTTGAAGATAATTTTCTTCATTAAAAATCACAGGGAAATGAGGATCAAGTGCATTGGAAAAGAATCTCTCCACGGTGTGCCCCTAAATAGTATTATAAATTGCTGCATTTTAAATAGCATATTTGCTTCACTGAAAGCTTTTGTGAATTGTTGAATTGTCATGGCTTGCAAATCATCCAAATAATATTTTGTTGATCTTACACATACTGGAAATCGCTGGTACTGAAGACGTTTTATGTTCCATATGAGCATCATATCATTTCCACGTAAAAAGACCTCCTGTTTTTCGTCAAGAACACTGGCAAACTCGGTTCTCTCATTGCCTTTAAGTCCACACAGTTTCACAGTCCAAGCTGGCTGATCTGGGTTGCCAAAATCTGCCGGGTCCTTATGAATGTTTTCCCAGCTCATGCTGTGAAAAAAAACCAGTAATATGAAACTAATCATTAGTAACAACTAACAACATATGCTGTTGTATTTCGAAATAACTCAAAAAAATCTCTAAAACGTTTATATAAAGTTTTACCTTAACATTATCACATGCATTTTTACGACAGGAAACACGAAAATATAAGTTTTGCTACTCCAAAGCACGATTAACGTATGCACTTTTTAGAAATGATATGGATTAAGTTTGTATCCGAGATTATTTTCCACTGTTTGTGAAAAAATTCACAAT
Organism: Willowsia buskii; assembly: GCA_034700685.1. NCBI lineage: Eukaryota > Metazoa > Arthropoda > Collembola > Entomobryomorpha > Entomobryidae > Willowsia > Willowsia buskii. The sequence goes on along the minus strand of JAQIXW010001567.1, from coordinate 8,832 downwards.
ATTTGTTTTTAAATTAGCTAGAAGTAAAGAATTATGGTGTGTTTGCCGTGGTGATAGAAAAAATGACGAATATCTCACTTACGTTCCATACCAGAGACTGGCTTTACATGTAATTAGTAGGAAAATGGATTGCTGTGTTTTTTGGTGCTATAGAAAACCTAAAACTGTTTAAAATGATGTTTATCATGCAAGCGTTTAGTCTGCGCAGCGATACAAAAATGCTTTAAATGAAACCAAGTATTTACTGTCATGGTCTCTGATGATAATCGCGTGATATTCTTACCTAACTCTCATACTCTCTGGTTGTGTGCTGATGGTGTTTTTATGGCAGATGCTGAACTAGCGGTTTCATGATAGAATTTGCGGTGCACCCAAAGCTATTTCTTCATGTCCAATTATACATTCGGGCAAACATTCATGTTTTACTAGAAGTATCACGCGTATATACTCAAAAGTTTGTCACCTTTCGGATGAAACAATTATATTTTTTATTAAAATGCGCCCCTAAAACAGCATACCTAAATGTTCCTCTTGAGAAGATCTCATTTTACACTTTATTTGTATATTATTGCATGCAACCAACCCACCATGCAACAAAATCTCCGTTTGCGCACAGTTACCACTTACTTATGGTTTCATGCTAGCTCCATCCATAATTTTTCTTAAGGTTATTAAACCTGTAATACTGCATATTATACAAATCTCTTTTATTGCCTATTTAATTAAGTAATGCACATGCCATGCACATTCTATAAAACGGACATGAAAATTCTTACGGACCACGGGACCGGCGGTCTTGATCAAATCAGGGATTGGAAACCCCGATTTCAGGGTTTCAGGGGTGCCCCGTTATTTTTCTTTTTTGCTCTTTAGGGATTTGGGACCCCAATTTCAGGAATTTCAGGGATCAGAGACCCAATATTCAGGGATTTCAAGGGTTTGAAGACCCATATTTGAGGAATTTCAGGGAATTGACAGCCAAATTTGAGGGATATTTCAGGGTTTTCAGGGTCGGACCCGTTTTTTGTTCCTCAGGGATTTGAGATTCCAATTTCAGGGATGGCCCAGATTTTTTTCAGGGATGTTAGATCCCTGGTCCCGAAAGATTTGTAAGAATTTCCATGTTCGCATAAAGCATTTCCTTTGAGACTGTCTATATTATAAGAACTCATTCTTTCACGAAATATAATTAATTTTTTGTAAGTGTTTCTTCCGCACAAATATTCATACACTCACATTATAATTCAATTCTTGCTTAAGCTTCCTTTTTTAGGATCAAATCATAAAGATTTTTTTACATGTATTAAGTTTTGCATATTTTTTGTCATTTTTTGGAGGAAACCTTCTATATGACTTACCAATTAACTGTCTTGGCGGCACTTTATGTTTGGACAAATGAATATATATATAATTACTTAAACCATAGCACTGCAGACTTAAGATTATCTGTACTGTAATCGCCATGAGTAGACTTCCTGGCGACTCTTTCGTAATGTAAAAACCAAGTCCCACTTTTAAATCTGATTAGTTTTAAACTAGCAATTTGTTTTGTAAGAATTTTCCTTTCCAATGAAGACTTTTTATATCTTGACATTTCTGTCAGCTTTCCAATAACAGCTTCCGATGCTTTAGATATGCTACTCAGGAGTGACAAAATTGAGAATATCCAAATGAATATAATTGTTGCAGTGAAAGGGAAAAAGCAAATGATTATATCCGGAGCCAAGCCTCAGCCACAAATAGTCAGCCAGAAGAGCTGTCACCGCATTTGCAAAAGGGCTTGCTTGAGAATGAATAATAGCCAGTTTTCTATATTCCAGCATTATTTCGCTAGATCTTTTGGAATTGGAAATTATTGAGAATGTTGTCATATAAGCTGAAAAAGTGAGAAAGCAGTACATATACAGGAAAACCATATTCCTAACAGTAGTCACCTCATTAATCGCACCACTGAGAATCCGACTGCAGAGAAATATCTGGTTCAATACAGTCCATTGATTGATATCCTCAGGAAAGTACCGACGAAATATGAAGAATGGTGGATCCAGGTTGATTGCGATTCCAACAAATATGACGACAATTCTTCCCATTGCAATTTGAGTAGATAAAATTACACTGGTGCCAATGAAATGCATTCGTCTTTCCTTCTTTTTCTCAAGCACCTTCCAATCATCTTTGAAAACTTTAAACGAAATAAAGGGTTAGACGATAAAATGAAATAAGAATTATAAAACATATTTATCTATCTTGAATCAGATCCAATTGATGATTCAAAAGTGCATTGATACTCGAGCAGATTTCTGCCGCTGAGAAACATAGCCTGTGAGCCACACCAATTTGTACGACAGCAGTACCCATGAGCATTACAAATATATAAAGTAGTTTAGAACAGATACATTTTTCTCGTAAATGTAGCAATATCCTGGGAATAGCAGTCCATAAACAAGTTGCCCCCAACCCTGCTGGAATATGAATTGCACTTCGGTTTTCAGTTTGGGGAAGAGTTCCAAACGAATTGTTTCCAAATTCCAGGAACCTGGGAACTTGAACATCAATTTAAAAACAGTAGATACACACGGGGTTATGAATTGAATATTTTTATAATGTTACGGTTCTGAATTGTATGCTAATGCGACTTTAAATCCCTAAAGTACAAATGGGTATTAGTCACGACTAAAATTACGATCGCCAACTGAATAAGAATAACTTTTTAATGCTGCCGTTACTCTATATATTGTAGTAAAAAAACGTTTTAATTTTCATATAAACCTGATAACATAAAAAGTCCTCAGCTTAAAGCTATAACAATTAAAATACCAAGTTATCTATCACATCATTAACTATTTTTGCTGCTTATTATATAAAGGAATACCATATATGTACATTATATATGGTTAATCAACATCAAAAATTTTCATGTTCTAAGAATAAACAAATTGAATTGCTTACGCAAGCTGAACTCTCAATACAATAGACTGTTTCACATTCAAAAACATGCTTGCGGATACATTTTTAGTCATCTTGTCTTTCAAATGTCAATAAAATATCATAAAGATACTTCTGAAACATTTTGATTATTAGTAGCATCAACTGAAACATACCTTGTTTCAGATGACTGGTTTTTACGCCTATCTCTAAAAATAACGAACAATTACCCCACACACATGATTCAATTTGGAACCTACATTGTCCCAAATTCTAAACAATTACAAAAAACCTTACGATTCTTGAGCAGTATTTACAATAACTGCATGACTCACAAAATAGTTTATCATTCCTTCCCATCACAATATTATGTAGCATTGAAAAGTACAATTTTATCTTTTACTTCAATTTAGTAAGAATACTAATGTTTGCAATAAGTGCAAGAGCAACAGGCTGGTTCACCACATTATTTTTGTGCATAGTATCCTCATACTTATCCCATGAATAAATCAGAATCTGTCGCATCATATAAATCTTATTTTGTAGTTTGTCATTACGTTTTACACATTTAAAACATTAATGTGTACCAGAACATTACTGGTAGGATCCCGAGATAAATGTGTGACGATGTCACTTAATATGTATGTCACTAGGTTATTATGTAACTATACATGTATGTATGTACGTGTCGTGCAAGCACCCGCGCAAAAGAAGAGACAAAAGTCACTCACGCTGTATACCAGCTCCCAATTTTACTGATCAAATGGAATAAACTTTCTTAGCTATCCTTTAACTATCATCTAAGCTGTATAGATTTATAGATTTTCTGCTTTTATATAATTCGTCGTGGAACTTACATTGTTCAAGCGACAATTTGCTTTCGATTAGAAAAATGTTGGAGAGTACCACCAAAACATGATTTGCTTAAAAATTAAGTACCAAACAAGATTTGAAAACTTTCTTTAAAATTACCTGCAAAAAATACATCTTTTGTACGTGATGTCACTTAAAAAGTTTTTCATTCTCTGATCTCTTTCAATAACTAATACGCGATTTCAACTGTTGTCCAATTAAAACCTTACATTAGATTTTGTGAAGCATTTATGTTGACAAATCTTTAAAATTATATTACCAGTACTTTAGCAATTTCACAGGCTGTTATTTAATCCAGAAATCTTTTCTCTGGAATTGCTTGTTCTTTTAAATAATATTGTTGCAAATGGCATTCAAATCAATTACGCCCAAAATTTTCTATCCACCTTATCAAACCCACTCATTGAGTAATATTCAAAAAAATTTGGAACTCATATTGTTCCGTTTATCAAGATTTTGATAGTTTATGTATAATTAGTCCATATTTTAAAATGGAGACTATTCCTTCCTAGGACATTGTTGAATCCATATTAATAAAACATTAAATGCCAAAATGATCTAATCTCTAGTCAAAAGTTATTACTTTAACTAAATATTGTAGTTTTCTCAGTTTCACTTAACAATTCAACCAAATTATACAGGAAACATAAAGGGCTCCTGTTTATCAGTGAATCAATCATTACGAAAAGTCAATTTCATAATACTACTCTTTCAAGTAATTTTTTACTTTAAAAATGTAGAAGAATAGGTATTTAAATTGCATTATTGAGAATGCTAGAAACGTACATTGTTCTATCATCTTTTTGTAATTATTTAGTTTTGTGAGTTGTATCATTTTAAAGAATTGTTGGGTTAACTACAGTTGGTACATTAAGTAAAGAAAGAGAGAAAAAATGCTCAAATTTAGAGCTATAGTTTCAAAACTTAAAACCAATTTACAAAGCTTCGTGTAGATTTCAATAGAGCCCATGAGCTCAACAAATCTGAAACCTCAAATAGCCGTTACTAATGGGATTAACTGTATCAAACCTTAACCCTTTCAAAAAATTTAAGTGAATAGTATTGTTATAATTCAAATAATACAATTGAATTTGCATTCACTATTACCAACATTTCAAAAAAGTATCCTAAATGTCTAAAGTTCTGTTAGCTCCAACCTTTCACCTAACTATTTGGTAATTAATAAGAGGTTAAATAACTACGTCATAATTACAGTGGAAATACTTGGTGTTCTTGTTTTCTGCCTTGAACGAGCGGGCAGACGAGCCTTTTTGAAGTACAACCATAATATTTCCTGTGTTCTAAATTCGGCTCCATGGTGAGTGGTGGTCTGAAATAAAAGGTAAATATTATTAATATTAATGTTATCTCAAAAAAATAACAAATAGTCATTTAGTTAAGTATTCACTCCAAATAGAAGCTTAATCGTGTGATTCTTACCTCACAGGAACTAATTTTGTAACAAAAAACTCCATACTTGTAGTGTAGTAAACAATCAAATAGGCCAGTCGTCTTTAGGGCATCCGTATACCTGCTTAAATATTTAAGTGCCTATTTAAAGAACTTAGTTTTCTAACGAATAATGTATGGCATCCATAAATAACCTTATTATGTCTTTAGTTTTGTAAAAAATTATGTACTTACCATCCCAAGTTCGTTTTACTTGTAAAATAAGCTTATCAAAGCAAATGGGTCAAAGTTAGGCTCTGGACACTCTGGAGCATCCTGGCAGTTGAAAGCCATTTGATTGTTTGATGATTTTCGCTTAGTACCGTTCATAATTATTAGAATCCATACCCGAGTCCTGAATAAACTAACAAAGACATTTGCTGTTAGCACAAAATAATTAATTGTTGCAAAGACAAGAAAAAAAATATAAAAATAATGCAAGTTGTTTATACGTCAATTAGGCCTCATTTAAAGCCCGTGACTTCTCGGTTTCGTAATATTAATTCACACTGTAAGTTAGTAGATTGCCAAATTTCAGATACTAACAAAAAATACACTCTAAAATTGAGATTTTATTAGACTATTTAATTTTAACTTTGGAGAGAAAAATATTTACAAAAGTATCAACGGACGAAAGAAAACCAAAGTGAGAAAAAAAGTATGGAGAGGAAACTCAGAGAAATAAAATCATGTGGATAGGTATTCCCATCCATGTTACAACAAGAAGAGCCAAGCTTCATCCAAGGCAAGCCATAATCATGATCATCAACATCAAACCTAAAATGCTTTTGGATTTTCTTGGACCTTGTACTTTCCTTGCTCTTCAAAGACAAGCAAAATAAAAGCACCACAAACACAGCTTCAGACACAAAAACGGAACGCTTCAATCTTTGCTGCCTGTATATAAAAAGCAAATACTCTTTAGAATGTAATTTAGAATTTGGTAATTTTGTATGAAATCAGATGATTAGTAACTAGGTATGAATTATTTCGTAAATCAAAATGTCAAAATTACCTAAAGATATTTGATCAACGGAAATTCATGATCAAAATTTCGTTTATTTATAAACCTAATAATAAAAGAAGACACATGGGCATGCGCAATTCAAATGATATCTCGGCTTAAAAGCATAAACATACTTCATCCGAATAATTTTTTTAATTAATGGCACATGCTACGTTGTTGCACTTGAATATATCTATTAAAAAACCGTGTTCGCTTTAGCCATCTTTTCTCTACATACTATTTACATTCATCATAAGCAGCATCAGAGCTAAACAAAAACACGTGCTGAGTCAAAATCCATATAAGTGATATAATAACATGCAAGACAAGTCATCTGTCTGTGGATTTTATGTTCACTCAATTTTCCCAAAACATTGGACACACATTCATTAAATTGTTTTCATGTATTTACTTTCAATCGTTTACGGCTTAAGGTTTTCTTCTACACCTTTCAGACATCAACGGAAAAATTTTGCAGTTAAAAGTTAGGACTGTAGACATTCGTCATTATTAAAACTGTAATTACTGATTAACATACAAAACCCGTAAGATGCTTTCAAACACTTCTAATGATAATGTTATTTTGATATCTATTGGACGATAATAACAGTGCTAACATGTTTTTATCTGTTCAGTGACGTTTAAATAAATCAGTGTAATTTTTATTTATGTAAAATTTGTACAGAAGCAGCAAAATGGCCAGTAAAGAGCTATTTTTGGACATGAAAGGATTCTGTTTCCTCTGTTTAAATGACACTTTAAATACCAGGGACAATAACTGTGTCATGCCAGATATCAGCTTACGAACAATATGTCGCTACCTTAACATCAACTCATCATCCATTATTTGGAACATTTTAAGGGGAAAGTTAGAAGAAAGTGGATATGAAGCGTTTAAGGAGAAATGTGATTTTTCGGTGAATATGTGTTCAACTTGCTTATCAGTTACCAATAAACTAACAGTATTAATTGATGAATTGGAAAGGATTCAAAACTATTTGGCATATCAACTTCAAAAACTACATAATATTGTGACTGGAGATGACACAGACTCGCAATCCTCCAGTTCCAGCTCATGGACGAGAAAATATTTTGACCTTAAATGTTCCAATTCCGTGGAAGGAAACCTTGTGGAATCTTTGAGATCGAGGATTAAAGATAAATGTAAAAATGACATTTTAAATGTTTACTAAACTTTGAAAATGTTATAATAACTTAAAATATTACTAATTTATATACTAAAAGTAAGATATTTGCTTTTTTGTTTAGGTTCCACAAAAATAAATCAAGCAATCAAAACCAGTTATCCAAAAGTACTGCTGGATCGTCTGGAACCTGAAGCTCTGGAAGATCCACTACCGTCACATGTAGAAACTATTATTTCCAACAGTGATGACTTCATTGACGATGAAGTACCAATTCATATTGACAGTTCCTTAATAATACCATCACCATCACCTATCCAAGACATGCCAATTTTGTCTCCTCAGAGTGAGCATTCAAATGATAAGCCTGACACTGATATGCTAACCTATTCCTCGTCTAGTGTCCCAGTGACGATGGTGGTGGAAGAGTCAGTGGAGGAGGAGGAGGAAGTTGAGTTGTCAGTCGAAAGGAAAAGGACAAAAGCTAAAGTTCCAAGAAATCAAAGATGGGTCTGCAGAATCCAAGATGGAGGATGCGGGAAAGCATTTACAAATAAAGCAAATCTTAATTTTCATCAAAGAACCCATTGTCAAATTTTGGGAAGGAAAGAAATGTGGTCATGTGAAATCACTGATGGAGGATGTGGACGAATGTTTTCAAACAAGCACAATTTGAGTCGTCACCAGAATACTTACTGTCCCACGAGGAGAGGTGATTCCATCGATGGCAATGATTGTTTGAGTACAATTACTAATCATAAGTCTGAAGATGGACCTTCTGTGGAAATGACATGCGCAGTTGAAAATGTTGTGATAAGCAAATCTGAGGTTGTGGAGTTTCAGGAAGAAAACATTTTTGTGGATTTTGAAGAGAGTGCACAGTGAGAAAATTAACAGTTAATCTGAGAGAATTCCTTCAAATTGATTAAAGCAATCAGTTAATTTTTCAACTGTTAGAAGTAGGTATATTTACATGATATAAATCAAGTTAACTTTAGTTGATATGATACAATAAGGTATTATTAATTAACAGGAGCGACCTAACTTCTATCAATCTAAACTCATTCTAATCTACAATTATAATTCTTAAATCTTAAAACAGTACAAATAAACCGCTTACATAAAAATATACATTAATTCGTCATTTCATTATTACCTAAATACTAACATAACATGTGAGTTAACTGCTGTTAACGGTTTCCAAACTAATAATAGGCATCAATAAGAGCAGAAAATCATCACTTGCATAATTAAACTTATCAAAATCTTTACTACGACAAACCATTCAGTTAATCTAATAATGTAATTCATACGATCCCATACACCGCGACAAGACTTATCAACCTTTTAAGCTTTGATTACGAATCGAAATTAGGTACTAGACTAATCAAGAGGAGCAAAAACCAATTAATTTGAATTCCTTCCTTAACAATA
>JAQIXW010001566.1:0-18658 GCA_034700685.1 Willowsia buskii | reverse complement strand
TCCTTCGTCAAAAGGATGGGATCTTTTCTGGACGTGCATGTTTGAAACGAATCATCCCTTATCTGTTTCTCATGTTGTCCATGTTGAAAGAGTTCCATTGGTAAATAAGCCGTTGTTGCTAGCCGCATGTAACCCCATGTTAATTTCTTGCATTTCTGACTCACTCAGCTATCCTTTAAAACTGTGTTTGTCCATAAAATTAAAACCAATGTTATAATAAACTTTGAAGTTCGGGCCATCTTTTGAGACCAAAATCAAGTCTCTGGGCATTCTGGTTCGATCACAATTTTAAAATGAAATCATGCTCATATATTCTTGTCAGCCTGTATGAACAAATTGGGCCTTGACGATGCGTTGAATGTGCATGACGTGAGTAACTGAGTGATCATAAAAAGTCCCGTTACTCATTTCATGATATGCTGTTATTTCCAAACTTAAAGCTCCATGCATAAGAAGTTATTACAAAATGCTTTTATTATTTTAGTTGAGAATATAATGTGAAACTTTATTTACACAACGCAACAAATTTACTGATACTGCCAACTAGGTTGTGTTGTCAAAAGCATTTAATTATTTAATAACAGTGAATTTTATGTACACTATTCGGTTCAAAGTATATATTAGCTTACTTTCGAGTATAAAAGGACCTGATTCCAGTTCAACTTTCAAAATTAAACGCATTCTTAAGGTGAACTGCTTACAAGAATACATACGTTAACTTAATAATTTATGCAAGTATGACTTCATTGCTGGCTACTAAATATTTATAATCATGAAGACAGAGGACAATATTGAAGTAATTTTTACTCCTGTACCTAAAACATGAAATGAAAATTGCATGTGTGTATGTTCTCCTGTAACCATAACCGTTTAAAACATATACAGTGGAATCCATGCACCAAAACCATATTTTCTAATTTCTAGGCTTTCGACCTGTGTCCTACGTGCATAAACACATGTAATTTTTTTCCAAGATGGGTACGTTGCCGACCCTTTACTTCCGTGATATTCTTACACACATTCACCTAGATATTTGACAGTTTTACAGAAACGATGGTGGCCTATGTGATTGGGGCATAAGTATGAATATGGCAGATTTAAATTCAACAGGGTAATGTCACGTCCCCAGAACATATTCTTTGAAAAATTTGTGTGTAAACTATTGGGCCTACTATGTATGTCTTGCTTCAAGGAAGCCGGACACAAAAGGTAAAAGTCAGGCACGAGCGAGAAAAATTCAAAAATAGTATTTCGGCTAAATTGTATACTCTAATGCCAGTGCATTCGAATCGTTAATCCTTCAATGTCCATAAGTATGTACTTTGTGCTCGATTCTGTCTAAGTAATCAACAAATGCATTATTCTTCGAATGCTGAGAAATAAATAATTAATTTGTCTTTCTCTAGTTACAACGAGACTCAGCTATGGTTATGCTAGCATTATTTCTGGCGAAAATATACTTCAGCTAAAGTGAACATAAGTCTTTCAGAAACCACTCTGTAAGAGATGTCACCCAAACGACATGTATGTAACATTTGTGACAAAACGTTTTCAAACACGAGCAATTTAAATGCACATACACGAGTTCATACGGGAGAGAGGCCCTACAAATGTGAAGTGTGTCATGGGAGTTTCAAAAATAGCAACGCAGTGACCAAGCACAAAATAACACATACAGCGGACAAGCCATATGAGTGCCACATCTGCCAAAGATCCTTCCCCAGACCAGCTGAACTTCGAAGACATCAGGTTGTCCACACAGGAAAAAAAGATTTCAAGTGCAATACCTGCGAAAAGAGATTTTCTCGGAAGGGTGATTTGAAAACACACTCCAGAGTACACTCTGGTGAGAAACCATATTCGTGCGATTCGTGTAATGCGTCTTTTAAGCACAGTAGCCATCTCAAACGGCACAAAGAATCTCACTACCGAGGACCGTCTTACAAGTGCGAATTTTGCAACAAGCAATTTAAGACTGCTGGTTATCTACGAGCGCACAAGCCGATTCATACGGATCGATATAAATGCGAAAAGTGTGACAAGCGCTGCGACAGCAAGTCAAGTTTAAATGTACATCAGAGAACACACACTGGTGAACGACCTTTTGAGTGCCACATTTGTAAAAAGAAGTTTGCATTTACATCTAACCGAGACATACATCTACGAACACATACGGGTGAAAAGCCTGAACAATGCTTGATTTGTTTCAAACGCTTTTTTGATCAAAGTACTCTGCTTCGCCATCAGCGTGGACATTCAGGTAAGATGTTATCGAACAAATAACCTTCAACTAATTGATTTTATCCGTGCTGAAATATTTAAAATAAATTTTGGTTTGATTAGGGCAATCGGAGTGCTTGTTTTGTAAGAAGGTTATGAGAGAGGATAAAATGGAAGCACATATAAGCGGTCACACGGGCGAATTCAACTGATTGCGAGTTGGCACTTGAAGAATAGAAATACTTTTCTAACTATTCTATTATGTTCAGACTAGAAAAGGCCAAGGTTCCTCTCCTGAGGAGAGGAACTAATTCAAGCAGTTATAGTAAATGATCTGACCAAGTGACCATTGTTTGCAAAAATCAGAATTGAAAGATTTGCTTTCGTTTAGGCACAAATGCAAAAAAGGTGAAAAATTTCAAAAAAGTTAATGTAATCATTGCTAAAATACTGAAGAATGAGCCTACACATGCCCTATGTTCTTGTTGCAAAATTTAACGGTTATAACAGTTTCTAACTGTTGCCGTCGGCCATTAGTGCCCATCCCATGCCACAGATTTATAAGCGACAAACCACTTGTTCTTAAATGAATTACTTTAACTATAAGGAAATAAGCCTGACAACTGCAGGATATAAAAACTTGCAGTGCATGTAATGCAAGAATCCTGCAGAACATGCTTTAATTTTGCAATTATATGCCAAATGAAACCATAAAAAACTTACTCTCATGTTTCCCCATATCGTCAAATTGAGAAAACAAAAAATTTGCACTCCTCTTAAGAGTCCCGATCAAATGATATCTCACATACCCTATGTTGACAATAAAAAGTTGACCGTTGGCCGTTAGTGTCCATCTTCAAACGTATAAAACCGGTGATGACCATTAATCCATTGTAACAATCAGAATCGAAAAATTGAATTTTGCTAAGGCAGGAGGGCAAAAAGGTTGAAAAAACCGCTAAAACCATTTCAAATTTTTGGAAGGTTTATGTAGAAAATAATCAGTAATAAAAACGCTGAAGAATAAGCCCACACATGCCCTATGTTGCTGTTGCAAAATTTAACTGTTATAACGGTTTTCAACGGTTGCAGTTGGCCATTATTGTCCATCTTTAACCTCATTCAAGAGGTGATGGCCAATAATCAATTGATTGCAAAAATAAGAAATATAAAATTTACTTTTATTAAGGCAGGAGAGCAAAAAGAGTTAAAAAACCGTTGAAACCGTTACAAATTTCAAAAAAGTTTACGTAGAAACGAATCAGCGCTCAAAATGCTGAAGAATGAGTATACACATGCCCTATGTTCGTATTGCAAAATTTGACGGTTATAACGGGTTTTAATGATTGCAGTTGACGGTTGGTGTTCACCTTCAAACTTATTAAAGCAGTGATAACCAATAACCCATCGCAAAAATCAGAATTGAGAAATTCTCTTTCGTTACAGCTGGAGAGCAGAAACAGTGAAAAAACCGTTGAAACGGTTACAAAGTTTGAAAAGGTTTATAGGGAAAATAATCAGCGCTCAAAATGCTGCAGAATGAGCCTATTCATGCCCCTTGTTTGCAATGCAAAAATTTTGCCGTTATAACGATTTCTAACGGTGGCCGTGTCCATCTTTGAACTCCTCCAAGCCCAGCTCAATAACTGACTGACTGTTCAGTCACCACGCCGAGCATTCAAATGTTGTTATGTTCGTGGTAATATGTGAGATAGCGAAGCAAATACAAACAAAGACAACAATAACAAAACACAGCTGATCATAGAGGCACAGACCGAGCTCGCAGGCAGCTGGACGCTTAGCATATGATATGTAGATTCCAGACAAGTTAACTGTTTGTCAAAGTGTTGGATTTGATTTTACTTTCAATATAAACTGAGGATTATAATGAGAAAGTGTAAAATATTTATTTGCATCCGTTACGTTTTAATAATTTATCATCTCTTAATATATTAGTTTATTGACGTAATTTGTGTTGTGATTATATGTGTTATAAAATTTTCATTAAACAGAACATTTTTACTAAACGTATTAATTATTGGGATTAAATATGGGATCTTGGGTTATGCTGTATATTAGCTTATTTGCAGTATGTTAATAAAGGTCACTACAAACAAAAAGTTTTGATGGGAGATATTTTGTAAAGTTTTATATTCACAACAGTATGTGGCATATTTACTTAAGGATAGGATTGCTTGGAGACATTCTCATTCGAAACTGAGAAACTTGATGATAATTTACCTCGTTTCCCGGATTACCAACTCCGACTCGGACTCCCCCAAACTTGCAATACTATTTGGATCTTCCCCTTACCTTCGTACATAACACCAGCTTTGACATCAGTGATATCCATTTGGGAATCATCTCCCTTCTTCATCTCCGTCATTCAACCCTTGTCCTCCATCAGTACCCTCCGATTGCTCCTTCTTGTCGTTGACCATTGAAATGACATTGGCACCGGAGTGAGATGAGAATTTGTGGTATCGTCACTCTAAACCGTCCTCCACCATCTTCCACTTTCTTCATATTCTATTTGTCTTCTGCAATCACAACATATTTATCACCTACATGGGCTTCAGGAATGCTTTCGTCCTCGCCCTCCATTCCATTGAATGCAGTCTGCTTTACTTCAGCAATCTTCGTCTCCAGAAATATTTGCCGATTGCTACACAATCAAGTATTCTTCATGTGTTTGGAAAGTTTCAAGGAGTGTTTTTTTCCTTAAATAATTGGTTGTGAAATGTTCTAGATCTATTAATTATGCTGACAGTTTTCCATGTGTTTACCTAGAAGTACTGTACTGTTTCCTAATTACTTGCTTCTCAAACAATTTCTGCGTCAATTTAAGAAATCATCCCGTCACTTAAAAATATTTATTAACTTCTTTGTTTACGTTATAAATTATTAAAAGAGAATGAAAACCTCTGAAGCCATCATTATTTATCAATTTTAAATGCTTATCCATGTTAACCACTTTTTATAGTCAGACCGATGAAACATTCTTCTTGGAAAACTAAAAACGGAACTACTAAAATTAGCATTTTACGAAATGTAAAAACTTGGAAGCTGCATAGCATACTTTTAAAGCTGTCAATATTCATGGAAAAAACGTTTGATTTTTTGGTAATGTATGCATTTTCCTTTTGTAAATAAATTGGGGTACCTAAAAATAAAATGAGAAATAAAGTTCATTCGTTTATTGTGTTCTGCGTGCATGATTGCACATGACACATGCAAGATGCCTGTTTTTAAGGTATGGATTAGATTGAATAAGAAGTCACATCTTTGCAACTTGTAAACGTTTCTTTAATCTTACATATTCTAACTATTCATTTGCCAAGTTTTCTAAGTCCAAAAAGCCATTTCTTGTCATGCTTAGACTTGGAGGCACTAATGAAAATTTCGATCGATTTCGTAGACCCAAATGATTTAATGGACATAGGTTCATGTTCGCTACTTTTAAAAGCCAGAATTTATGTTTGGTTTGGTGGCTCACATTGCTTCATATTCGTTAATACTAATGTTCGGTTACGCTGAAAACATGCAGCCTTTACGGATAGATAATTACGGATAGATTTTAGAAAATGGCAAACTAACGGAAATAAATTTTGCCTGTTCTGCTTCATGATTAACTCCAAAATCTCAAACCTGCAGGAATAATTTGAATTTGAATTTTCAAAACATATGTGATTATACAATTATCTAAAACAATTATCGAGACACAATTTTTATTTCCAAATTTCGTCATGCGAAACTTCAAATTTTAATTCTGTACGATTTAAATACATTTTATTTATTTACACCAATTTTACTGTAAACGACTAAAAGGATTTTATTTACAAGACGTTTTGCAACATTCAGACTTGGCTAAGCCTAGCTTAACCTAAAAGCAAAGCATTAAAAACTTGTACAGGGAGGCAATAGGGCTTTTGCAGAATAAAAGCTTTTATTTTTCTGGAAGCGTAAACTACAAAGAGTTGAGGTAAAATTTTGCACAATTTCTAAATTACATATATCAATTGATGGTGGATATTTTGCAACGCTTAGGTCAGAGTGTTCTCAATGTTTTGGACACAATACGGGAATATTTTATACGAAAGCAAGGAACCCCAATTGAAAAACTACATTGCGTAATGCCACTTTTAGCCCTGTACTATCAACGCCAAGTTTGGCAAAATACATATTACGAAATAAAAATATTGCGCTTATAATCAGGGCAGACCCAAATGGTGTATGCATGCATTTCGCCGACGAGGAATCCGGACACAAAAAAAGGTTGCGTTAGGACGCAATATGTAGTTTATGGGAAAATATTTCTGAATATTTTTTTTATTTCTGTAATAAAAAATCAAAATTTACTTGAAAAGTACTGTAAATTTTTTTGAGTTGAGTAAATTTTTCATGAATTAAATTACTAATTCCGATGCCAAGTATTATCTTATCCTACGAAATGAATTAGTTTTCCCGATATTATAGTTACGAAACTCAAAACATCAACATTCCGTATTTGCGTAGCACAAAAATGTACTACCTTTAATCAATTAGTAACTAGCTATCGGAAAGAAAATATATATGAAACTTTGTTAACTATACAAAAATTTATTAATCAAATCAACCACTTTCCAAATAGTTGGAGAGGACCAGCATTCTCTCCGATTATAATTTTGCAATTCCAGCATGCCTATTTTAGCAGCCATTCACCTGTGTGGCTGCACGTGTGTGTCTCCATCATATGTTCTTTCATTGGCTGGTCGCAAAACAAGCATTGGGCAAGACCTATTGTAACCAACATTTAATTTGGGGGTCTATGGCAACTGACACCAATGTTTTTGGTTAAATTGGTCTAAGAAATACATTCATTTGCTGGTCATTTTACCTGCATGTCCACGACGACGATGACCATTAAGACCGCTTATTTCGAAAAACCGTTCGTTACAGATGATCAGACATTTCTCAGGCTTTTCACCAGTATGTCTCCGAAGATGGTCGTTCCGGTTGGATAAAAAAGCAAATTTCTTTAGGCATAAGTGCTTGTTTTGTAACCGGCTGATGAGAGAGGATAAGATGGAAGCACATCTAAGCAGCCACACAGACGAAATGTACTGATTGCGGGGAATGGGAAAAAGTTTGAACTATTTTATTTGATTCACGTTCCAAACTAGTTAACTGCTTATAAAGGTATTGAATTAGATTTGAGTTATGTTGTCTAACCGTAAAATACAACGAGGAAACTTGAAAAATTTGGTTGCGCCAGTTAAGTTTCCGTCTATGTATTTAAATATACTCCGTTATAATATTTGTCACAAAATCATCAGTCTAAAATTTAGAAGAAACAATTTGTAATAATAAATTAAATATTGAGTTTGCATAAAGATTTATGATATGTTATTTGTTTGTTTATTTGCTGTATGTTTAAAAGTATCACTAACAGCAATGAAAAGTTTTAATATGAGATATTTTGTAATGTTTTGTGCCCACAATAATGAGCGATTTGTGTTAAAGGGGTTAAATAATGTAATTTTAGTTTTAATATTTAAACTTTTGAAATTGTTAATTTTTGAATGATTGATTGTTTATTGATAGATTTACAGTACTTAAAATTAATAGTCATTCTGTCAAGCGTCTGAGCTTCAATACAATTTCAATTCAATGGCAATATTTTTAAAACAATATTGAACTTCTTTGTTGTATTTGCTTTATTTAGGTAGCATTTTTAAGGTAAATGAATAAATAAGTTTCCTTCCTTAATTTGAAAACACTACCAAACTGTCGATTTCCGAATCAAAGCCAATTATTAGCACGCGATGTACCATCTTAATGTGTAAAGATGTTGATATGCAGAACAAAAACTCTAGACCTATGTGAGGATTTCATAAAATAAGCCCTTTTAACATACTTCAGTACCTAAGAAAAAGTAAAAATAACCATGCATTCGGGATTAAGTATACTTTGCCTACGAATGTATTATAAAGTTTTCGAGCTTTACGTTCTACGTGCATTACCGCATGTGAAACTTTCCAAAACACGTTAACTACCCTTTCGCATTCTTAGTTAATCACATGTGTACTCATTTTACAACAACAATTCGTATCGTATTCACACTGGGTTTTGTAATGTAAATGCTATTTTCAAATAAAAAGGGTTTCTGGATTCTTGTGAATGAAGGCCTCAAGTTCAATTAAAATTTAATTTTGCTGGCTGGATAGGTACTTTGAGTTCCCCTTATAGGTGCAGACTAAAAAATATGCCCAAATATTTTAGATCTGTTTTACCACTAGAAAATATCTTTCACATAAATCATTTTATTGCTGCCGAGCAGTAAAGAAAAAGTTTTCATATTTGTAACTCAGAACTACGCACAATATTCTACTGCTTTTCGACATCTTTGGCAACGATGGTAACTAAAATATAATACTCTCACATTTGTAATACTTGTAATATTTGTCGGTTTTGATAAAAACAGTATTATTTGCCTGTTTAGAGTTTGTTCCGAATTCCAAGAAAGTTAGTCGAAAATAACCAAAACTCTACCAAATTTGCCCCAACATGCGGAGTATTCCTGTAGAAGATACTTCATTCAAAACCAAATTCTCCATCACACTTTTTTACACGACTTATTTGGCACTGTAAGATTAAGTTTGTATTTTCAAAATAATAATCAAGCCTCATATCTTGAGTTAATTTGTTACGTTTTTATGAGAGCAGTTTCGTTAAACAAATTCAAAATATTTACCGAATCCAGATTAGTGAATTCTAAATTTTTCCGAATTGAAGTACAAGTTATAATGTCGTATAAACGACATGCGTGTAATATCTGCGAAAAAATATTGTCAACAAAGGCGGAGTTAAATGTGCGTACCCGAGTGCATACGGGAGAGCGACCTTACAAATGTGATGTTTGTCAAAATAGTTTCACACAAAGTACCGCATTAAATAATCACAAACGAATTCATACAGGCGATAAGCCATATGTTTGCAGCGTTTGCCAAAAGTCCTTCAGCCGAAACGACAGCCTTAAAGCACATCAACTCGTGCACTCAGGAAAAAAAAGATTTCAAGTGTAATGTGTGCGAAAAGACGTTTTCCCAAAAAAGCAATTTGACAACCCATTCTACAGTCCATACTAGTAAAAAACCTTATTCATGCGACACGTGCAATGCAACCTTCGCAAGTAAAGCACGTCTCAAAGGCCACAAAGAAATACCCTCTAGTGAAGCGCCTTACAAATGCGATTGTTGTGATAAGCAATATAAGACTGCTAGCTATCTACAAAAGCACAAGCTAATCCACTCGGATAGATGTAAATGCGGAAAGTGTGACAAGCTCTGCAGAAGTAAAGAAGATCTTAATCGACATTTCAGAACTCACACTGGTGAACGGCCTTTTGAGTGCCAATTATGTCAACAGAAATTTACTCTAGTCCCTAAACGAGACGAACATCTTCGAGTGCACACACTTGAAAAACCTGAAAAATGTTTGATTCGCAGTAAACGATTTTCTCTGCAATCCAATCTGCGTCGTCATATGCTCGCTCATTCTGGTAAGTCAGGTTAATTAAGTATACATCTAGGTAGATATTTCATATCATGTGTTCCGAGATTCGTTGTTCATAATATTTGATTTTGATATTTCATTAGATCCATCTGACTGTTTGTTTTGCTGCAAGCTGATAAGAGAAGATAAGATGGAAACACATATGCGCTACCACACGCGAGAAAATTTGCAACAGGTGATTTATTAACAGGTGTTGTCTACTTCGCCACCAGCAACAACATTCAGGTGCGACTTCGAGCAAATTACAATCTTCGTCTTAAAAAATTTTGCGAATTTCAAATATCCCGTGTAAAAATTCCGATAAATTTTGGCTTGGTTAACCATTTCTGTGTGTTTGTTTTGAGACCAGCGACGGCCTGCAGATAAACTGGAAGCCCACAAAAGCATCCTCACAGGAGAAATTATTGGGACGAAGAAAGGATTAGTTTTAAAATCACAAGATGAGTTTTCATTCATAATATTAAATAGTGTTTGTAAAGTTTACTTATTGATTGAAAAAACGAAACTTATACCTTTAATGCACCGAAAATGAAATTCAAGTTTTGTTTCTAACATTCTTAAGTACATTATTAATTTTGTTTAACTTATTTCAATTTTTTGAAGTTGAGTTAGCTAATTGTCTGATAAGTAAAAACCTTACACAAACAAGCATGACATACACAACATGCCTGACATTCTTCCAAAAACAAACTTCTTTATAAATCACAATTTACGGAGGCAATAAAGTTTGACAATATATTCTCAACATTTAGGCTGTATTAATAATAATGATAATAATTTGTAATTACTTTTTATGCATGGGACGTAAAAGTTTCAAATAAACGTCATATACATATATTGAGTCACAGTCGCATATTCTACAATGACTCATATTTACTCACTTCAGTCACATCCGACGTATTTTCAAGGTCCAATTTGTACAGATTTACTTAAGTAAATGCGTCAAATGTTGACGTGCATGAAAACAACTTTTGTAAGAAAACAAAAATATCTTTAAATAAGAGCCACATTGTACATGTATTTTTTAAGCAATCCAAGGTACCTGAAATTAACGAGCGAAACGAATTTTCGTGCATTCCAATCCAATCAATGTAAGTTTCATCAAACTCTAATGCGTGTGTTTCGTACGTCATACGTGCATTAACACACGAAATTTTCCTGAAAAGTAATTTTAGTGAGTACCTTTTTACGAAGCTCCACATATTATACATGTTACAAAACCACTACAGGCTACAGTCACTTCTTGTATCGTTTTTAGGGAATGAACAATAGTGAAGCTTTTACCGCCTGCTACCTGCAGGGATTCCACATTTAGCTTCGCCTATACGGTAAAGCTGAAAATAAAAAGATTCAACCATACCAGTAAAATAGCTTTGCAATTTATCAAATTTGTCGTTTCCAAGACATTCAAAAACTGTGAGAAGATAATAAATGTTCTGTACATAACTTATTTCCTTGACTTTTCAAAAGAATTTTTGAGAACTAACTGAAACGTGTCTCAGATACACAACACACTATAGGTAGCTTCGTTACCATTCTCCTCATTCGGCAATTGAATGCACTGCTAATTGAACGTTGTTAGTTTATGAGTCCTTGAGTTTTTAAAAGTTAAATATTTCAATATTTTAATACAAATATTAACAATGCCACCCAAACGACATTTGTGTAACATTTGTGAAAAAACATTTTCAACCAAGGGTGAATTAAACGTACACATACGAGTTCATACTGGGGAGAGACCCTACAAGTGTGATGTCTGCAAAAACGATTTTGCACAAAGTAGCGGTTTAACTGCTCATCAACGAGCGCACACGGGAAACAAGCCATTCACTTGCCATATTTGTCACAAATCATTCAGTGATTTAGCTAACCTTCAAAAACATCAACTGGTTCATTCAGGAAACAAATCTTTCAAGTGCAACATCTGCGAAAAAAGCTTTTCCCGGAAAGCTCATTTGACTAGACACTCCAGAGTACACAGTGGTGAAAAACCGTTTAGGTGCGATACGTGTCAAGTTTCATTTACACAAAGCGGTCATCTCAAACGCCACAAGGAAACACATTCTCGTGAAATGCCTTACAAATGCGATATTTGTGACAAACAGTTCAAGACAGCAATTTATCTAAGAGAGCACAAGCTGATTCACTCAGATCGATATAAATGTGGAGAGTGCGGAAAACGCAGCAGCAGCAACGTAGATCTCACTCGACACAGGAGAATCCACACTGGTGAACGACCTTTCCAGTGCGACTTATGTGACAAGAAATTTGCTCGAGCTAGTAACCGAGACGCTCATCTTCGATCACACTTGGGAGAAAAGCCCGAGAAATGCTCGATTTGCAACAAACGATTTTCTCGTCAAAACGGCTTGCGGTACCATATACGCATACATTCTGGTAAGAAAAGAAATGCAAATGCAAAGCCATTCTATGTATTTTTTGCGGGAGTTAAAAATATCTGCTAATCTTCTCCACTATTTTGATTAGGGCAATCTGAGTGTTTGTTTTGCTGCCAGCTGATGAGAGAAGATAGGATGGAAACACATATGGGCAGCCATACAGGGGAATTACTACTAAAATAGTCCTGCTGGGATGGCAAAATGATAACCTGATAGGAAGTTCCTCCTTAACTACTATCTGTAAACCGTTGATTATACCGTTATCGACCATTTTTTGCACCGTTGGAATACACAGATGCTCGATTAATGGAGGCTGAAATGCATTTTAAAGGATTCTGTTCTGATAATAAATCACAAAATGATTAAAGTAACTTTTGTTATGCTGATTCGGAGTGTTGAGGTTTTGTAAATATAATATACTGAAGAATATTTATTTCAAAAGGAATACTTGGAATTGTAAATAGTAAATTAGTTTATAAAAATTTTACTCTGAATTAATCAGTTGTTTATGATAATAAATGCACAACCGTCGATGCTGGAATATGCATACTTCGCAAATCCATCAGCAGCTTGTACAATAAACTGTCTACAGTTGAGTAAGCTGATTGAATATCTATGTTGTACCCAATGCTTGCGTTTCTGCTTACACTGATTTCATAATATAAAGTATAAACTATTTGCAATAGTACACGAATAAAACTTTGTAAATACTATAAAATATTTTCATACGAAATGTCCACTAGGGCCAACTTAAATACGATAGAGATTGTAGTCCAAAAACGCCAATCAAGTATAGCAGCACGTTGACCGATGATAAACGCAAATAGTGTTTTGGCAACCTGTGTTTGGATTTAAGAATACTCATTATTTGATTTACATTGCAAAATGTTGACACCAAGATATTTTAATATATTGCGATTATTTCTTAGCTAAATTTAATGAACAATCGTACAAATATGTCATCTAAACATCGAAGATTGTCTTCCCAGGAGTTAATTGACAACTGGATAAACCTCGCCTGTATGGCTACTCATGTGGGCTTCCAAGCAGGCATTCTTCATCTGTTGGCTGCAAAATAAACACTCGGAGAGACCTAAGGAAACAAAAAATATAAGAGATGTGAGGCTTTGGCAGTATTTCCCTTCGAAAATGAGAGATGTCAATTGATAAGCAATTTATTTACCTGAATGTCCCCGCTGATGGCGAAGAAGATTTCCTAAATTAGGAAACCGCTTGTTGCAAATCAAACATTTTTCAGGTTTTTCGCCCGTGTGCACCCGAAGATGGATGTCTCGAGCAGTCTTGCTGGCAAAATTCTTCGTACACAAATGGCATTGAAAAGGTTGCTCACCAGTGTGTGTTCTCAGATGCTCCTGAAGATCACTATTGTTGCTGCAACGTTTGTCACAGTCTCCACATTTGTATTTATCCGTGTGGATGAATTTGTGTTTCTTTAGATATGCAGCAGTTTTGAAACGTAGGTCACAAGAATCGCACTGGAAGGGAGTTTCCTGAGAATGCGACTTTTTGTGGGAGTCCAGATGATGTTGGCGTTTAAATGATACTTGACACTTGGCGCACGAATATGGTTTTTCACCTGTATGTATTCTCGTGTGCACTGTCAAACTGTATTTATGAGAAAAACTCTTGTCGCAGACGTTGCATTTAAAGGACTTATTTCTTGTGTGCACAAATTGATGAGTTTTAAGATGAGCAGATTGGGTAAAAGACTTCTGGCAAATGTGGCACACGAATGGTCTAACCCCAGTGTGTGTTCGTTTGTGAACATATAAGTCTTTGTGAGTTTTAAAACGTTTTTGGCAAACATCACATTTGTAGGGCCTCTCTCCTGTGTGAACTCGTGTGTGCCTGTTTAGATCATCTTTGGTTGAATACGTTTTCTCACAAATGTTGCACACATGCCGTTTGGGTGGCATCGTTACGGTTCTTAGAAATTGCAAACTTCTTGATTGAATTAGCAGGAACGGAGAAATATTTTTTACGAAAGGCTAACATAAATAATGAAATGCCCAAGACAACTAGTCTACCTGCAAAATGTTACAAACAAAACCGAGCATTTCAAACGAACAATAAATGGAAAATCTAGTGAGCGTGTTCCTCCACAATAGTGTACGCACTACGCATACAATAATTTTTCATTCCATGTTTAGGTAGAATTCAAAACTTAAAATGTTAATGCTTTTTAACCTGAATATTCACATGCAAACCAGTTTTAAATATTTCCACTATTAAGCTTCTATCTATTTTTGGTATACACGTCTGAAAAACATAAGTAGATATACAAGATGTTCTCCCACAAGTGAAATCTTGCACTAAGTCGATTTCATATTTTGGTATGAATATGTGTATAACTATTAATCTTAAGGGTACCTTGCTCGTCTTACCTTGCGTACGTACTTACGTACCTTGCGTGTCATTTCTGCCTGTCTCACATGCAGAAATGCACGTACTCCATACGACTGAAAAACTTTGTCTTTCAAAATAATATTGGGATTATTATTAATCCAGAATGCTTCATATTGATTTACCTTGTATGTTAATGCACTTTACTCACACCAATATTTATGCATTCTTGTCTTCGAAGTTTCTATGCATGATTTTTTCCCTTTTATGCCTAAACATATCAGAAATATCAGTAGCAAGGAAAGTGTATTGCGTGCAAATGTAATGGAAATGTATTTGTTTGTGGGTCTGTAAATATGTTTGAATGCCAATGTTCCCATCATTAGATCAATTTTCATTCCTGGCTGCTTGTTGATTATTACATTCTTCTGGCCAGGCATCATCATGCCCTGAATAATCCGGCGTGTAATGCGCTTTCCCAGTCTACATAGACAAGTTCGGCATTTTTCGTAGACTAGCAGATGTGACGTAGAGTATTTTACTCAAAATATTCTCACGATGAATGCCACGTATGCCCATTGTTAGGTATATTTATCACCAGCGAATGCTTATGCATAGGGTGGCATTGCTACCGTCCCAGATCTTGCATCATGTAAAGTTCCTTGCTATCGGGCCTTATTGCCCATTACGCGGAAATCGGATAATATAATTATAGTACAACCCGTAGGCCACTTATTTCTTGATATATGCACAAGTAGAACTATGTCAACTCTATCATATGTAGGAATAGGCGTGATCGCGTTTTAGTTGCCACTCTAAAAAATTGGTTTTCTATAATCAAACCATGGTTAGTTGCTAGTATTATATTTGCTAATTCAATAAATATAATAATATGGTTTTCCTGGAGAAATAATTTCATATGCGGAAAGAACTAAATTTTAAAACATTTATATATGAATTTAACAAATATTTTTGAAAGGTTTTTAAATTTAATAAATATTTTTGGAGGGTTTACAAACATTAACGAACATACAACAAAAATCAGTGGAATATTGAACATGGAATAGACCATAAAACTACTTGCTTTTACTATTTCCTTCCCATAAATTCATTCAAAGTTTCATATTATTCGATTATTAGAGAACAGACACATTGAGTAAAGATGGAAACATAAATTCATTTATTCAGAGCTGACGCAGCTACTACAAAATCTATCTCGCAGTTTTTTTGCAAATTTATTAAGCTTCCAAACTATGCAAACATTGAAGAACAAGGAACATTTCTGACCTCATGACTGAGCTTTAAATCTCCAGAATGACAGTAAAATATTTCAAGCCGTAGAATCGGTGAAAAATTGTAAAATATAAGTTGGGACAAAATATGTTGATTACTGATTAAAGTAGGATCCATTTCATCGTATATATAATTAATACAATTATAGTTAGGTCAACAATTTAGTGTAGTTCGCCTGTGTCAGTACTCATGTGCAAGTCCACCCAATTGTCTGATACCAATTTGCAGCAAAAAGCAATCGAAAAGACCTAATAAAAGTCATAATAGAATTTTGGAGCATAAGAAAAAATATTTCGAAACGGCATTGAACTGAACAGTAACTATAACTTACTGAACACTGAAAATCATTTATTTTTATTTAATATTCTACCTGTATACTTACGTAAATGAAGTAAACGTAATTTATTTGAAGCTCCATAAGACAGTTCATTGTGCTTCAACGTTTTTGTCACAGTACTCACGTTTGCACCTATCCGTGTGAATTAGGTTGTACTGTCGTAGGTTTTCAGCAGACTTAAATTGTCTTTCACAGCGATTGCATTTGAATGCTGTTTTAAGATGTGTTGTCTTGTGGCGTTTCAGATCACAATTACGCGCAAAAGATTGATAAACATTGCATGAATAAGGTTCCTCGCTTATATGCACTTTAGTGTGCCTTATCCAACTACGTTTATGAACAAAGCTCCTATCACAGATGTAGCACTTGAAAGATTTGGTTCCTGTGTGCACCAATTCATGTCGTTTCAGAGTACTTGAGTTACTGAAGGAATTCAGGCAAACGTGGCACACGTATGGTCTTTCTCCAGTATGTTTTCGCTTGTGAGTTTTTAGATGACTACTTTGGTTGAAAACCATTTGGCAGACGTCACACTTGTACGGTCTCTGTCTCTCTCCTGCATGTAGTCGTGTGTGTACGTTTAAATAGCATTTTGTTGAAGATGTTTTTTCGCAAATGTTTCACAAATATCGTTTTGATGACATGCTTATTTCGTCGCAGATTATATTGTTTAAATAAACAGTTCAATCAACAGCGATCAAACACTAAGTATGATAATATAAATACTCCATCAGAATGTCCATCAGTCAGTTCGCTTCCATTTGACGAAATGAAAGACCGTGTGATTGCAATGGTGAGTTTTGCACACTTTTTGGAACAGATAGGTGTTACGCAATACAAAAAACATGAAATCTGGGCTGTGTTACATGAGTTATTAGTTATTGCACAAGTGCTAATAACCCTTAAAACATAAAATCTCACGGTACCAGTAAAAATCCGAAGGAAAAATATTACTTTGGGCGTTAAGCAATGTCCTCTGAGTGTTTGGAATGGAGTTTTTTAATATGTAGCATTGTGAAAATCGCCTGTGAATAAATTTCTTGATTGGATTCTTCCTCCAACAAATAATTGTATTTCCCATTGACTTGCATGCTTCACTAGCTAATGATACTAATTACGTTGTAAATAATGACTTTATCTTAAGAAATAGCGCTGGTTACTAACGAAGGGGTTTCATACAAAATGCTCTTTTATCATCGAATTACCAAATAAAAGTTTTTATAGCCAATATTCCATTCTACGTAAAACCTTCAAGCAGACTTATGATTGCAAAATATCTTCTAAAATTTCACATTATTCCATGGATTCAACAAATTACGGAAATTAGTCAAAAGTCATTGCGCTCTGAAAATGTAGCGAAATCAGAAAGAAATAAAATTCAGAGATTTGTCTGACACATAAGTTAACAATACCTGTCAGTTAAACAATATGTATATCAACAGAGGATCTAATTACCAAGTATTCAAAATCCAAATGCTATCCTCACCTCAACCGCCTTATTTTTCGGATTCACTCTTTTGGTTTTGAAATTCATCACAGAGAAATGTAACTCAAGTTTAAGCATATTTTATTTATTAACCAGACTTTAGTATTCATACAATAAATTCAAATTAAATCACAGATTTAATTGCATTTCACATATTTGTATGATGACGAAGCAGGCCTGAGTTTACACTAATCATATTACTCTTAACCAGTAATTTCCTCGCTGTCATTCCTTCTACAATGTAGCCAAAATCATGAGATGAGTTTCCCTTTTAACATTCAGAAATTTTACTTAACCACAAAAGCCAATATAGTGACCAAATTTCTCATCCTTAATCGACATTAATCAGATTTCTATCAACTGTTAATATAAATATCCTTAAAGTTAATCAGTGTTCCGCTCACATTTCTCTTAATTCTTACGCGACATTATTTCATGCATATGTCTAACCAACACTAGTTTCGGTACTATGAATATATCTTTCGTGAATTTATTATTATTTGATATTGTTTCTGGAGATCTTTTGCAATTATTCGCCATAGGCTGTTCCTGACTTCCAAGCATATCTCTTTGTTGGAGGTTTTTCATTTCAAAGCTGTCACCTTCTTGAATATCTGAAGGACAAGGTAAACTACAAGGTGCCTGAGATTCATTCTGCTTCGCCCCTGTACAGTTGGAGGGCAGTCTTTGCTTCGTGATTTCCACTAGAGAATTAATTTCTATAGGCCGGGTTGCCTGTAGATTGGTATTTCTTACTTGTTTTAAACTCGAGTTTGAAGTTTGTTTAGTCATGAAATGAAAAACCAATTGTTCTGCTAGCAAAACGACTACTCCAATTGAAAATGCAAGTATTACAGCTAAAATTACTGCCAATATTTTCCCAAGGTCAATTTTGTCCCCTGTTTCAACGGCAATGTTTGCGTTACCGCTTTTGTGTTCTAATTTGTAGTCAAATTGTGCCGCCAACTCAGACCAATGGGCCCACTTACCCATCAAACCACTTTG
>JAQIXW010001565.1:0-18667 GCA_034700685.1 Willowsia buskii | reverse complement strand
GTGGCAGTATGTAAAAGTAAGCATTGAGTGGCAGTATGTAAAAGTAAGCATTGAGTGGCAGTATGTAATAATAGTAGTGCCATATATTAATTACATACTGCCACATTTCGACCTCAGTAGGAATATGGTGTCCTCCCTCGATTACAGAAATCAGCCAGGTAGACTCTTTGCTTATGTATTTGATGTGATTTGACGTGAACAAAAGTGTGACAGAGCCAGGAATCGAACCTGGATCCCTTGCAAACTGTGCAGGATCACTTGCTAAATTGAGTCACTTAAAGCTAGGGATTAGGGATTCCGATTACGGATTGAAGTACAAGGGATATTCCTACAAACCATGCAAGTGCCTTAGCCACTAGACCACACTGCCACCTTAGTGTGTGATGTATGTGATGTGATGATGTGATGTGCCGAATATTGTGCCATCCATATATCAGGTATCGAGGATTTTACCTACCTACCCAAGCATCCTAATACATTAACAGGATAGAGTGTTTAACATGGGGACCCACCTATCGGGTTTACCACCTTTTATGAAAGTGTGCGAATGTCATAAATGGTCAGGAAATTTATTGTAATTAAACACAGCAAATTGTAAACATTATATCAAAATCCAGAAATGTAGGTAACATAATCCCGTTTCGAAATTGAAATTTATCACGTACATGTTAATCCCGTTTTCTTGTTTATATGCAAAATACGAAAATGTTAAGATTTACACTGATAGTGGTCAAGTTATCGACTGATTGATACTGGTTAGTGCATGAATACCGGGTGGTAGCGAATGAGATTCATATCGGTACTCCTAATAATAATATTCCACTTTGAAAGTTGCACATGTAGAGATGTGTAATTTCCGGAAAAATAAAATATCATGTGAGAAAAACGAATCTACCTGGTTTACTGTAACAAATTGTTTTTTATTCGCAAACAAATAACGACAATATACAGTTTTTGCAGTTTTTGTGTGTGATGTATACAAGATAATAGTAATGATCATTGTTTTAAAACTTAATCTTTATCGTATTATTTATTTCATCATCCTAATTTATTTTCTTATCCTAAAAGGTTATACTCGAACCTTGTGAAAATGTTATTATCTAGTTTACTCTATTATATATATAATCAGATAACATCATTAAAATATGTACATTTACGTAATAATATTCATATAACTAATAATATCAATAACGTCAAATCTTATTAAAATAATAAAGTCCTAGTCTATCTTCATTTTTTCTTCGTAATAATATTACACATTCACAGATACAATCTCATTCAGAGGTTTTTAATTCTACGCACATCATATTTTTAACTATTATTTATAACTGTATGACTAAATACTATTTTATATTCAGAGATTTCTCAGATTTCAAAATACTAGGTAAATAGTTTAAAAAATTGATGAAAATGAATACTCTTTAAACATACGATCTCTCATAGATACGTAGTATTGCTAAATGTAAGGTTTATCGTATTGTAAGTAATTTTAAAGAAATTGTTTCCTGTGTGTCGTGTGAGTAGACACCTCCACTTCACACAGTGCATGGACCTTGCTTAAGAAAACACACATTTAAATTATTCTTTTGGTACATCCACCTGTCCCCTAATTTAGTTTTTATCATTTTTTAACCATTGAAAGTATTTAATAATATGTATTAATGTAAATAACAATAACATAAAAAATTGTTTATTAAGTTTACACTTTATTTAGTTATCATAATATTTTTTATTATGACTTTTAATAATCATACAGTGTGTAAACTGTGGCTGTACCTTGTCATTCCAATCTTGGTGCTCAGATATTTTTTTAGAAAGTTTTCGTGTGAATACTTTATCATCTTTTTTTAGAAAAGGCTTACAAATAAGGAAATCAATAGTGATTAGTAGTGACATGACAAATTCCGGATCTTTGTAGTTGCGTTAACCTTGTCAGGGAGTTAACAGATGAACAGGGTTGTTAATCAATTACTTACAACTAAGAACTAACCGAGTAAAAGCGAAAATGCTAAAGTATGTATCTAGATGGAACACAACAGTTTGAGTTTAGTATTGATTCATACGTAGATCATCAGTTGTTCAAATATAATTTCAAAGTTGACTGAAACCTATAACAAGTAAGTTAGCAATATTATCAGAGACAAGCTTTGACATATTCTCACAACACAATATTATTTATTAGTTTCCATTATATTCCATAGCACTTGTAGATGTGCTATTATTTTTGTGACAGGAGTATTCAAAATTGTCTGTTTTAATGTACATAATATGAATTTCACAGGACCCATCACCACGCCCATAGTTACAGTATACGATTCACTCATTATACTTTTTTCCGATGCGGAATTGTTTATTAAAAGTTGTCCGTTGTTTTTTAAGAATAAAGTTGGCTCACTTTTAAATGTCATCCTTATTAACTTGAGAATAAGTTATTTATTCGTTATGTATTATCGCTAATATTCGTCTGGTATAAAAATTACATAAGTGTCAAAATGTCAAGTTAAAACTGTCCTAGTAATGGAAACATTTGCTTTAAACTAATTTCTCAAACTTGAAATCAATAATGAAATGAAAAACTATTTTAAAGATTCATTGCTTCCAAAAGTTGCCTTAGAGGTCATATCTTATGTATGTATATTGGCGAGCTATTTTCACTATCTATATGAATTTATTTTAATACAAAACCTGTACTAAATCTTACTCCAATAATATGTTACAAAAATTATCATCAGATATTAATTTGCCAAAAAACACAACACACGTCACAACAAAGAGACTGTTTATTTTGTTATTAATAATTAATAGTTCTAGTACTATTAGTAAGCAACATAAAATATATTAATGGACACATCTTCTAACATCGTCTATAATATAATACATAACCTTAGCTAAAACGTGAGTAAAAAATCTTGAGTTATAAACTGCACCATTATCATTGGCTCTATAGGGTATTTAATCTCATAGTTTTTTTCCGTAGTAGCAGAGTGTTAACAGTACAATATTTTGCTATTTACAGAGCAGCTTTCTGACAAACAACAACAATATAAACACTATAATAGTTAGTACTACTTATAACTACAAATTTTAAACAAACAGTAATAAATTCGGTTAAATACTTTTTATCTACATTAAGTATCTCACCACAGTATTCGATTTCTAACTTACTCTTTATGCGGCATGCGTCACGTGTTCAGATGTAATAATGTTTGCTTTTGTTTAAATGGTTGTGTGCAATGTAGACTTTGATTTTATCTTTTCCAAATGTACCCCAATATATATGCGTAGTTAACTATATAGTAAAATTCAAGTAGAAAGTGTAGTATTATGTACGTACATATTTGAAGTATTCAGTGTATTTTGAAGAAGTTCTCAACAGTTTAAAATACTCTTTTCTGATTCATTTTTTAAAGATATTTCTTATCGCATCATTCACTTCACGTCTATATATATGATGCACATTTTTCACTTGCGTATTATTAAATACGTCGCAGCAGCAACAACCTAAGTCACTTATCTAGTATCACTGTAATTTCACTTTTAGTATGCTTTATAAACCATGTAACATACATCTCTCTTGGAAAATGGTAAAAATAATAAATCTGCATTGAATAACTAGTTAGTTTTTACTTAGAAACTTACAAGTTACGAAATTAAGAAAAAGCAATTTTCTCGTGTGTGTGTTTTGTAAAGCTGAAGTTGATTGTACGTTTTACCAAGGTATGTATCTAGATTTCCAGAAGAATTCCTACAGGTATTTCTCCTCTGATATTTTTATTGGACAGCACCTACAGTTTTTTGTTATATACCAACCCTTGTGATAAAAAATCTAGCACTGAGAAATAAACCATTGATGGTCATAATATAAATAACATACCTACTTTAAATTACCTCATGCGTTTTCACTAAACATTATCAATTACAAATCATATGAAGCAAATTTGCATAAAGTAAATATTAGGAATCTCTTAGAATATTTACACAACCGGGATCAAACCAGCATTCCATCCTTGTAAAAGAAAGTCTAAATGGATGCTACTAAATACACTATGTCCATGTTTAACATTCTAAATGTGTTGGACAACAAACGATCTTTATGTAATTCGCATTATTAGATATTTGTTAGAAATTTGAATAAATGTGGCATTATGGTTGCATTTCGTTTTGTAGTACATTCGCTATGGAGGCTATAGGATCTTCCATGATCTATGTACTCAAAATTTGAAATATTGAGTGTAGGGTTGGTAAAGAGGAATTAAAATAGATATCAGCTAGTTACCTAAGACTAATTAAATCGTTGCGCAGTACGGGAGAACATGATTATTCATTTATTTTACTCTTTTTACTTGTCTTGTACAAAAGAATCTGTGGTCTTTCTTCTGGATACTTATCATAATATTCTAAAGCACCATGTCACCGTAAAAACTCCATTGACTTACATACATTAGTTCACAATCACTATACTTCTTTAGCTGTTTTTTTTACTGAATACGTACTATACATTCGGGAATATTAGTAACGTTCGCATTCAGCATTGATTTTTTTAAAATCATCAATAATCAACGGTTTACTTTTTGCTTATACAATTGAGAAAAAATACCACGACAAAAAGTTTCTATCTACTAATTGGCCGGCAACCGTAGAATATTTCGAAACAATGTTTATGTATTGTTATTTTCTTCTTAAGATTATTACGTTTACGTACGAAAATCATTCCTATTTACTTGAGCTTTTTGATGCAGTGGTTCGTGGTTGTGACTGTTTTACATAATATCTTTATGACTGCCAGAAAGAAACAATTTGATTTCTTTGAAAAGTCACGGTTAATCTTTGATTGGTGATTGCGTGAAAGTCACGAGAGTAGAATTAAAAGTAGACGACGGAAACGTACCACTGACAGTACGATTCTCCTGAATCTCAGTTTTCACAACTAGTCACAATTCACCACACTGATTGTATGAACATGTTTGAAATGAATGACCCGAGTGTACCCGAATGACTATATTTTGTATTGAAATGATCCCAATCCCATGTCATCAGTAGTGGGGTTCTTAAGCAGATCATCATACCATCATTTTCGTCGTATATAGTGTGTCAGGATGAGTGAAATGGGAAAAGACCAGGAACGAACACAGCAGTGGATGTAGAGAGAAGACCTATTATACGTTTTTATTATTAATAGTTTAAGGCTTCCTTGCAGAGGTGAATAAATCAACGAATAAGAAAAATGGAGAAAGTTAGAAGTTTACGAAACCATGTTGAGTTTTTATGGAGCAGAAGCAGATAGTAGTGATTTTGTTTCGTCATAAATGTATTCAACTTTCATGCAGATTTTTAGAAGCAGCATGTGTAAAATTCTTTCGTTTGAAGGGTAAATAATGTTGACCAAGGGGAGCATTTGCAGATGATAAAATTGCTCTACGCATGAATGCTGATTTGTAAAGATGATGTGAAAGAAAGTTGCAACCTCCTGGTGGGATTTTGAGATGGGATGATGAATAAATTGGTGATGCTATCAAAACAGAGCTTATTTTTGCGTGTCGTCATGATTTCGAGAGTTTCCCACAGAGTATTTTCCTCGGTTCTGGAAAGAATAACAATTAGAAAGAGAATTTCATGGTTAATTTCTTCATATTTTGTGTGAAAACATAAGTAGTATAAACATGAAGAGAAAGTCTCACAACTTGAAACGACATCGTTCGTTCAACGTTGGCATCCATCCGATTAAAAAAGCTAGTAATGTTGTTCAGTCCTGTGAAAGAGGTGGGTGCTATTAGGCAAACTTATAAGTAGGAGCTGAGTTCATCTAGAAAAAGTCTTTTCAGAGTGAATATTATGCTACTTTGATTACATGGGCTTAAAATGTATGACGGTGTGATAAAAATCGACAAGGGTATAGTGATGGAAACGTGACAATATCCAATAACAATGTTAGATCTCAGATCTGTGTATATACATGACTAGATAATTTATAATGCTCAGTCAAACAAACTCAAGAGAATTACCGAGTCTCTAAAAGTCCTATTTTCCGAGTAGTGCAGTTGAGAATCTGGGGAAATCAGGAGAGCATTTGTAAAAATACTTGCAGATGGAGAATTGAACTGAAAAATTGTCTTTTAGCTTTTCCAGAAGTTGTATTTCCCTTATTTTCCCATATAAGTCGACTTGATGGTTGTGTCATCCCCTAATGTCTTGAATGAAGACTTGAATTTTAATATTCATCCATAAAGGAACTTAGAAGTATTCTGTTTTTGATCAATATTCTAGTTTATTCTATTGTTACTCGTTTCTTCAATAATACTTTGTAACTCGACTATCGAATTTAGTATAAGATATAGGCAGTAAAATATTCAATATCAATAGGTTACATGTATATCTTATGTTTAGAAGGATCTTATTCAGTGCGTCCAAAACTGTGTTTTAATTCTATCAAGCATTCTAAATTTATCATTTCCTGTTTTGTTTGTTAAAGCTAGATGGACATTTTAAAATAGGTACAGTGGCTGTCGCAAATAGTTTGTAGAAGTATATTGTAGTATGATCACTAATCACATCAGATCTTTCATTTTGATCGTTGTTCGCATCACAAGACACGACTTGGGAGGATGACTGAAAGTAGAGTGGAAAGATGAAATGTACAAAATTGAACAAAGAGGAAAGCAACAAAGGTAGCATATTTTATTAGCTTTTTGCTCAAAAGAGAAATAGAGTAATGTTCTGATTGATATGAAGAAGTATTCTGCTTCATCCAATTTATAGCATCTTTTTGATGATAAAATCGATTTAGATCACCTTATATTTTTGCTGGATATTTTGCATTGTGAATTCCCAATTGTATCAATTTAAGGAATAGAAATTGGAAGGAGATTTAGTAGCTGAGGGAAAAGATTTTGAGAATGTATGCAGAACTACGAAATGATTTTATGGTATTCATTAACGTGATATGTTTAGTATATTTGAAGCATTTTCCCTGAATGATAATTTTAAAAAGTAGAAAAACTCTTTTCAATGTTTCTAATGTTTTTCATTTTTTGCAATCGATTGCTTAAAGAATGAAGACAGGATCTCAATTTATCTGTCATGTCAGGGTTGCTGACATCGTTGTTTTAGTAATTATAAGGTACTTATTTTAAATTTTATTGAATTATCCAACGCTTTATTGTAAAGAACAAATGAAGAATTATACAATGGAAACTCCACGCTTTAGAACTTTCAATGATGTCATTGCTAAAACGTAGTTTCGCACTACATTTGAGTGAATTTCTAATTAAGTTTTTAACGAGTTTGTTTCTTAATACATTGCACAAAAACCAATTCGCCGAAGAAAGTGTCACGTCAAATCGACTTCCAATTTTCAAAACGCTATAACGCACAAATTCGTTTCTTCAATGAAGGTTCACAGCAGTGTGGGAAGGGGACCACCCTCGTAAAGCCTTGGCTAAAACCCCACACATTTGCTTGAACTCTGAGAAGACGGGGGGTGAGGTACCTTTTTACCGTTCCAGTCCCGTTTTGGAAATTGGAAGTTGGTTTCTTTTCTCAAATAATCTCATTCAACATTAGATGGCAGTTTAATATCTAAATTATTGGTAAAAGTCAGTGGAATAAAAATTTTATTCGTACATGTAATTTTTGGCGTAACCTTCTAACCTCCAGAGTCACTATAGCGATACGATCAGGGAGCCATTTTACTATCAAAAAGTTGTTCGATCAGATATGGTAACGCAACGTTTGGAAAGTCGATTCGTCGTGACACTTTTTATGCACCAAAATTGCTTGTGAGAACTAGTAGGAAAGAATTTCATAATATTGAATATTGCAACTGTCAACTGTTCTATGCTTTCTTCAGGTTCTTCCAAACGGGAACTTGTATATGTACAACCATTCACCCTTGGATAAAAAATACATGATTGCAATTATGTTTAATTGCAATTATAAGTATGTTTATTAAGTACATACATATGTGCATATTTGCTTTTGCTTTATGTAGTCATTTGTATGAAACTTCACTCCTATAGTTTTATTCGGCTTGTTTCACGCTTTGCTATGAGCTACGTGTTGCTGTGTGTTCATGTACCATAGCTACAGCTACAGGAAGTACAAATATATGAGATAAAAGTTAAGATGACATTTCAGGTAAGGGTACATAGACATTGATTCACTGTGTTAATGAATGATTAAACTCCTCGATGACATTTGATCTACATCGTATTGAAGATGTCTTCCAAGACGTAGAACACGCGTTTTATATTTGTATTTGCTTATGATTGCTAAATATATACATAGGTATGCATTTTCACTTTGTAATATGACACAGAACTCATAATATCGAATTTTGCAACTTGCACACAAAGGCTCATATTTCATAAAAGAGAGAATTGCGAAATTGAAAGAATGCCATTTCAGATGAAAAAAGCCGAGCAATATTTCTTTTCAAACTGGATGTTTCCCCATCTCTATTATATCTCATTTTCCTAAGATTTTTTTGCAATGAAATACTAGAAGTTGAATGTCTATTCAGGAAAGTTTGTACGACATATATGCCTAGTCACTTTTACAAATCACTTGTACTCATCCGTTTAATCAACAGAAATGAAAAGATGTGAAGTTGCAACTTCCGTTTGTTGTGAAAGCAATCTGGCACGAGTACCGTTAATTAAAAAGTTTCGTCTAAAATATCATTTTCAATAGAGATAGTGAGTGCTGGTCTGTGAATCTTTCATACTGTTGATTTGTACGTTGGAAAACTTTCTATTCAATTAAACTTTTATAGAATCAATGAAAACTTGTAAAAAAAATTTTTTTTTTTTGCTATTTAGGAATGAACAATTTTTTCCTATTTTAACATCATCACTGCTCAGCACGATTATCGCTCAGGTAGAATCTTTGTACTTGTCGTCAAAGTGCAAAACACAGTACTGCAAATTTTTAGCAAAAAGGGACAAGGGACTACTTACGGCATAATTTCTAACCCTTATGCTGTCAGGAATATCGTGCCTCTAGTTTCACTCGATGACCCATTGATAGAAAAGCCTACAACAAACTTGGTCACACCACTTCAAAAACTTTTACATGCGCCCCCTTTCCTACACACCCACTTTGAAAGGTCTACTTATATTTAAATACCCGCAAACACGTCTATTCAATACTAGCACTCGAGCGATAAGCGGGGACTAAAAATTTGCAAAACAGAAAGTTGGAAGAACCACTTTAAAATTTACGCGAGCGAATTTTAGGGGATTAATTCGTCCTTCCATTTACTTCACATAGTATTCTGAGCTTATGTAAGTATACTCATAAACAAAAGAAAATGTATGTAATCGACGGAAGGAGGAGACAAAAGGGATGAAAAAAGTGGAGAAAACGATTTTTGACTGACGGATGCAGAAAATGAAGTGAGCCTCTCATCATAACACCTACACAAGCATTATCTTAAGTGAAGACTGCGTCTGCAAGTATATGTGATGCTTTCACTTTTAGAGATGGTATGATAGCAAAACTGGTACAAAAGACAGAAGATGAAGATGATAATAATATTTTATCCATATTCGTTTTTCTTTCCATCAACTATTACATATAGTGTGGATGCATATGTATATACGTGCACAACGGTACTGTGAAGTTATGGACAACTAGAGTTCTGTATGCATTTATTTTTGAGATACGATTCCATCAACCTAAATAGTAATCTACTCTCGTGAGATTTGTGATGACATGATGAACATTTATGAATGTGCAGCAAACTGGATATATGTAGGTAATGCATTCAGCTTTTCGGGGTAAACTCACAGATGTAGACCAGCAGCAGTTACATGTGTTGTCAGAGAAGGTAATGATAAAAAACACAAAACTCGCTTGGTTAAACATGTTCCGTCGCAGTAGTAAAATGAAGATACGAAGTGGGGACGGGGTAAAACCAACATCATTTTGACCCTTGAGGTGAAATAGATAAGCAAATAGAAATGAAATACTTAAGTGCTTAGAGGCAAGCTTTTCCTTGTGCTTCAACTATGCCATGGAGGAGCAACAAAGCAGGAGGAAGATGTACTTCAGCCTGTTTTCTGGTAGGAGACAAGAAGGAATCTATGTAATTCTTCTTACAATTTCTGTTGTTCAACAAAAAGACAACTTAGCTCTCAAAAGTCTTGTTCAGACTAACTCAACATGATTTTGAGAACTGAAAGTCCAAAAAACCACATAAATGCAAGGCGAATATTTTGGAAATGAAGAGATAGGAGAAGCCTTAGTTCCTTAGTGTGTGATATTGCAGTGCTCTTATTTGTTATTGCTACTACCCACACAACAACATCCTACTAAAATCACTCTTGTGATCAAATCAAATCAAGTCTACCTGTTATTACGTCTCTGTAAACTTCAGATTAGTATCGCCTAGAATTGACTAGGAGACGCATGTCTGTCTATCCATCTTCGTAATCAGAGGTGGAGCAGGTCATGTAACGAGTAGACACGTTTTATTTTAAGGCGTTTTATTAGTTTTTCCGCAATAATTTCAACGGGATACAGGATCCTTCAAATTTTTGTCTTGTCATTTTTTGGCTCGAATACGATTTAGTGTGGGAGTCGGAAATGAAATGACAGACTAAATTGCAGAGCTACGTTCGGTTGACAAGTCAGTATATTTTAATGTATGCTTTAAATTGGCTGAAGTTTTGAGCTGGATGGTTTAGCTTTTTAGCTACAGTGAGTTCACTCCATAATGCTATTTTTGATGGCGTTGTCGTAGTGGAAGCTGTCGAGTATTTGTATTGAACCACTGATGATTGCAGAATGGCTGGATTGCATCCCTTCAAGTGTGATGACTACCATGATAGTTCTCCAGAGAGCCTTGAAAATGCTACTCACTGATAAATTGGAAAATATTTTATGGCAAACAAGCGTCAAGTATTTACAACGAGAGAAGTACACGCCTTACAGTAGGCTAGTAGGAGTGAGCATTATCATCTCGCTGTGCTGTGTGTGTCTATCATGATTATAGCTAACCAGTGCAGCTCAACCTTTATATTTTATTTTGTCTATCATTATTTCACTTCCATTCTTTATCTAAACAGTAGCGATGAGCAAAATTCTCGGAACAGAATAATTTCTAATGGAAAACAAAGGAGCTAGAGTTTCAGACAGCACACAACTTATTCACAGCTTTCTATGCCGAAGTGATATTTTTTTATTATCAAGTCATCCTTTTGTAAAGCTGAATATTAGCCGGATAAAATCATGAAAATGCATGTTTTTGGGGAGTGCTTCATCTCCACCTTGCAAGGTTGCAAGACAAGACATTTGCCTAAGTACACGTAAGCTATGATTTTGCAGATGAAAGCCCATCTACAGAGTTAGATTTCAATGTGCAATGACATGTGCCCAAAGCGAACTTGATGTCCTCTTTTCAGTATTTCATTCCACTGACTGACATGACGGTGAAATGCCCTGAATGCCATGAAACGGACTATTTCATTTGGCTACCCAATGACTCACGGACAACCATAACCAGTGTAATTTAGTGGGAAACGGAGGGGTGCATCATCAACAGATTCACCACGTAACATCTCATAACGTAATCATTATTATGGTGGTAGGAAAAGCTTTCTAGGCTTTGAGAAAGAGATATACAAACATAATCTTGCTGTGCATGTAATTTGCAATCATGTTTTCATTCTGTAGGATTGTCTCTATGAAACGGTATATATTACCAATTAACCGTCTACTCTATTTGATCATATAGTGTTTTCATCTTTATTGAATTAATGATGCAACTATTGACGTTTCTGTTATTATGAAGTCAGGATTATTTTGTCAAATCCTTTCAAAGCATCAAAACATGTAATCATCCCCAGCAGCACCAACAACTCCAATCTCTTTCACCGGCAGTATTGTTTTCATCTCGCCGCAAAGTTGAGAGACTTTCTTGCAACACGTTTTGACAAGCAAAATATTTGATTAATTTAATAAAATATTGTGCAATAATTATCATACCTGTTTCGGGAGGTTCCTGGGGCATTCTTCTCTTCTCTGTCGAAGTCAAGCACACAATCTCACTCACTTCACAAAAAGCAAAAAACGACTAATGGCAACCACAGTGGGAGGCATTTAGCTTGAAAACATCTATATTTAAACCATTTACAATCGAATAAACAAGTTAATTAGCTTAACCTCTACAAAATCTTCTTCCACTAATAAATAAAAATTTTTGTTAAGCGACACGAGTTTAACAAATTTAGCAAAAAACGAGAATTTCAGTCAGATAATTCAATAGAGAATTTAAACTATAATTACAAGTCACGAGTTATCCATCACCATCAACAAATTGCATTACTCTGTTTGTCCCCTTCAATTCGGAGCGTATCGAATAACATTTCGGAGAAAGTAATCTAACGTGAAATGAAAAAAAAAGTAAGTTGTGAGTTAAATATCTATAGAATGATGTATGGCCACAGTGTTTTGGAACTGACAGTCTTGATAGCAATCTTTTCCAGTAATGAAACCCATTTTGACAAATTTTCTCATTTTTCAAAATTGCGTTTTCCCCTTTGCGGTCACCCTCAGTTCAGTGCTAACTTTTTTTGAAATGGAATGATGTCAAGGCAGGTAAAGTGAGTGTAATGGTAAGTGATGTAGTAGTAGTAGAAGTGAGTAGGTATTCATACTAGTCAATTTTCTAAAAAGAGAGATGCAAAGTTGAAATTAGAATTGCTTGACTTGACTTGAAAGAGAAAGCTAACCTAATAATCTGTTGTAGCTTGTCTATGAGTTCGTACTCTCTCCAACGATGGTTTTGTATATAGCCGGGAGAGGCAATTCTGTAACGCAGAATAGTAAGTAGGCAACTGTGCTCCTGGGAGTCTTCTGTTCTAACATCTTTGGAGACTCATTCAACACAACACATACATACAAGGAAACATTTCCACTTGTGAGAAAAGTCTAAAAACATTATTAAGAGACGCTTGTGAAAAGTCGACAAAGGCGAGGAAAATGAAGTGATACATTTGTACGCAGAGAGAGAGAGAGGGAGAAAGTACATACAAACGACCACCGCAAAATTCACACATATGCAATTTTCCCCGCATGATTTTCTGTACCTATCTATACCAACCACTACTACTAGCATATGACGTGGGTGTGTGGGAATTAACGAGAAAAGTTAATCTGAGAGCGATGATAAATGGGAGAGGTGGTAGTAGTGGCAGAAGTAGTATTCTGGAGGGCTATGTAAGTAATTTATATACATGGAATTCTTTTTTTGTGGTTCTCATCGTTAGAAAAACGTTACGACTAGTTTCCCAGCGAAAATTATATT
This sequence comes from Willowsia buskii, assembly GCA_034700685.1. Lineage (NCBI taxonomy): Eukaryota > Metazoa > Arthropoda > Collembola > Entomobryomorpha > Entomobryidae > Willowsia > Willowsia buskii. Next base: position 5,361 of record JAQIXW010001565.1, on the reverse strand, counting down.
CCAAATTAATGTGGAGAGATGAACATTATTTGAGATGCGTCATAGCGAGGGAAAAAAGTGAATGTGTTCCATGTATTTAAATTATGTATCTGCATAATGTAGTTTGCACTGTAATGATAATAATAATAATATAATAACAGCCTGTACTACACCTTGGTTATTTCATCGCTCTCATGTTTTAAATTGAATATTCAATGTGTTTCTTTGGTAGACTGCCTTACTCCATTTCCCTACTTCAAATTTTCTTCTTTCCTGGTTAGTTAATTGTTGATGAGCGAGTGAATTTAGCATCCTCATCAAATTATTCTTTCCTAGTTTTCTTTGAAGTTTCAGTCCCCTTTCTTCTAGTCATCTCTCTCTCTCTCCACTCTGTATTCAAAATGAACTCAAGGTCTTTCAAGATGAGTGTATTTCCTGTTTTTGTAGCCCCGCTTAAATTCCAAACTTGACAGTTTCTCCGTGTCTTACTTTTCCGTTATGTTTAAACCTCTCTGTCGAAACAATTGTGCCTGGTCGTAAACTCAGGAAATACAGCACAACTTTATATGCATGCGTGTGTCCGACAGTTTCCTCGTGAATTCCAGCTAACTTTTCTAGTCCCAACCACCTAGACGCGAAATAATCCTGATTCCTGACAGTTGTTTTGATATTTGCTTGTCTCTCTCATTCCATAGTAGTCTCTTTATCCCTATCCTTGTTACCGACCAATCTAAAGCGTATTATTAGTGTTTAGGAAATTGCTTGCATGTCAATTAGTGCTCTCTCTCTCTTTTCTCTCTTGTACGACTTTTGGCGACACAGCTAATTTTGTTTTCAGTCATGTTGACATTGCCATCATCGTTACATGGAACATCTCAACATGAAAAGTACCTATGCTCTCTACTCACATCTACTTACAATCACAATTCATTTTTATTCGCAAAATAAACGATGTCTTTTTACATGCCATGCCCCAAGAAATGCTCCTAATATGATTCGCCATGAAACTATCCATTGATTTTTTATGGCATCACTATTTGACTCTTTTAATGAGTGCGCTTCCTGTTATCTAGCCTAAATCCGGTCTGACAGTTAAGACAGACGTCATTACCATCAGCATCCAAAATATCAGCAAAACTGACTGACAGATAAGTTGAAATTTCTTCAGGCACCTATCGCTTCGCATTTGTAATTTGTGGGCACTAAAGTAACGTCCTTGCTTTCTATCAATTCAAACCAAACAACTGCGAATGTTGTCAACAGCATATAGTCGGAGTTTTTTAATAGTGCAATTTTTCCATTTCAATCTGCCATTTTTCTGCTAGTAGAAAAGTAAGTATTTTTCATTGCCATCATTCCAAAGCAAAACAACCGACCATCGTATCTCGTGGTGGTGGACACACAGTGTCGGTGCCCCAAGAAATACATGCCTACTAAAACCACGTTTACCGCAAAGCATAACGTAATCTCTTGTATTATAGACCATTCTAACAAAATCTCGTTTACGGATCATTGGATAAAGAAAAATGAACTCGAATGGGAAGTTTACAAAGGTATATAAAGGATTAGGTCCTTTTCATTCGTCTCGCCCTTAAGCACAAACATATATTTTTTCCTACCCCATAATATTGTGAGCTAGTCAAATAATAGTATTGTGGTCATAGCAACAACAATGATAATAGTAACAACAACAACATCAATAACAGTTATTTTTTTATTCGTTACGATTTTTTGGGACCACACTGCACCATCCTTAAATCACTATAGAATTACCATAATTCGTCTGAGTGTCTGTCTGTATTTATTCTTACAAAATTTGTGCAAAGTGCTATCTTCAATAATTACGTAGCTGACTGCGTTTCTTGCACGCATTAATTTTGCAATATTTTCTGGAAACACTGCGTTAAATGGGTTATCCCACTTTGTTACCAGGAACACTTTCAGCTATGTAATCATACGCGCCGTTTACAGCGTGACATATATTTCCTTACTTCCTATGTAGCCTACATAATATTATATTCATACCTACTTTATATACATTCAAACCACTACAAATAGTAAAATTCATAACAAGGTATAATTTCACATATCCATATTGTACACACCAATTTAGTTTTTAAGAGTATCATTCAACTCATCGTTTTTGCGTATATCTCAAAAGGAGAGGAAATGCGCGAGAAATATTGTTTGTTCACAAAGAGAGTTGCTACAACAGTCGGGGTAAAAAGTTTATTTTTTTCATTCTAAAAAACCGTAGTATAATATATTTATCATGTATATTATTATATAGTCAGTTTTGATTTTGAAAAAAAAATTGTGAAGCGACGTAGTCGTAGATGAAGAATAGTCGTAATCTTCCTTAAGAATAATATTGTTCCATTATTTATTATTATTATTTGAGTAAAAAGATGACTGAAAGAAAAACGTTGTTCATTCAAAATTTATTTTTATTCTCGCTGATGTGGACGAGTGCCGCGTCTTGAAGAGATGATGTGAAGTGATGTATGTAATGTTGCAGATTTACTCTTTTTTCTTGAGTGGATTACATACGAAGAGAGAGAAAGCCTTGTTTGCTTCTTCTGCGTATGTTGTATGTTCATAAGTATTGTTGAAGAGGTTGGAGGGGGATTTGAAGTACACAGAGGAGTGGTAATGCGATGATAACAATAACAATTAGAATAGGATGATGATGATGTCAATAGCAGTGTTATGATTATTTTTATTACCAGTGTCTTCTTCTTGTAAGCTTTATCGTTTTTTATGTTCGTTTCTTGAAGAGAGAAAAAACGGAGAAAGATTTTCTCTTCCCTGTTTGTTTTCAAGCAGCGAGGCAGAAAGTCGTCATCATCATAATCGTAGTAATGAGCATAGGATCAGCTTGCTTTCATTACTCTCCGTTTTTCATCATACACTGTTCACTTAGGCATTACTTATCCAGACGCTTAAATGAGTATGTGGTGGAGAAAAAGGAGTTCATCAAGAAATGTTCGGGGCTCACTTTTCCCCTTTTTCTCGTTGAATTTATTTGATGGCGTTTTTCATGGTTGCATTTCGTTCTGGAAAAATGACCATGAGTTCACTGACTTCCTCAATCCTGTTGTTTTATTTGTATTTTTATGATGATCATGAGATGATGCTTTCACCCCTTTTCCAACAGGGGAAGTTGCGTAACGATGAGAATTGTTTTGGCGATTCGTTTGAAAAAAACAACAATCGATCGAATACCATAATCGAAGAAAACTCATATCTTAAAATATCCAGCCACATCCACCCTTCCTGAACAGTATAATCTTTTTTTTTAAACTTTGCATACGATTGTTTTCTTAGAAGAGTTGGCTGCATTTGCGACGTTTTAACGGATTCGTATTGTGTGATTATCTTAAACTAGAAAGTAAAACTATTATTGATTATAATAGGTTGGCTTGATCATTTCCGGTTTTGGAAAAAGGAAAACGTGTTTAATTTATATCTGGTTGTTGCAGTATAACCTATACTTCATATAAATGCTTAGATTTTCAATAATATGTATAATGTACGTATGTAATAAGTGGTGAGTATACGCATGTATGTATTTAAATAACGTAGTATAGTAATTATAAGTAGTAGTAATGTAGTAACAATAATATGCAATGTATGAATATAGTAAGTTTAAGCTTAAATACTTTTTTTTCAAATCTTTCATCTTAATACCCTAGTAGTTATGTTTATGTCTCCTAAAACGTTACCTAATAATATTTGTCCTTTTATGTAAATAGTATTTAAACTTAACAAGTTAAACTCTTTTTTATTCTTTCTCCGATTCATCTTTCCGTAGAAGATAGGCGCACCAGTAGGCGAGATTGAATAGTGCAAAAATGAGCGGGAAGGTAATGCGGGATACCACGTCTATTCTTTTCGAGCGAGAAGGGAATTTAGACAACCATGTTCTGGCACATCCCTCACGTTTTGGTGCCATTGCCATGTGTATCTCACATTGGCGTGCTTTATCAAGTGCAAGAGCTTCACGGGGGTGCCTCACCATAGGCTTCTGAAAACAACCACAACATAATAACAATAACGTTGAGAACGCCAGTCTTGCGTATATGGGTCAAAATGCAAGTACACTTTTTGCAACTGCATGAACATAAATATATGTATTCCATTCAGTGACAAAAATTTCCTTTTATGCCATCTTTCACGAAAAAAAAGTTTCCACAACGACAGGTTTACATATTGACTGCAGTTTTTTTATGAGAAAAACGTGTGTGGATGCATCTTTTAGAAAAGGGACTTAATATTGACTTTCTCCTTACCATCCCAAAAACTGTACTGCCATCCTCTAAGTGGTCAGCAGCGGCGGCAGCAGCCGCTTCTAGGGCAGCAGCTTGTTCTAACTCCCACTGTCGTCGCTGCTTCTTTACGTTTTCCCGGTGTTGGTCAGACCGGGAAGCGTAATTGACGAGTGCAAACTCGAGGAGGGCACCAAACACGAAAGTTAGACAAACCCCCGTCCACACATCCAGAGCCTTCGTGTACGAGACAGGTGGAAGGGTTTGGTTGATTCCTGAGGTTTGGGTTGCCATTGTTAGAAGAGTTGTGACTCCCAATGATACTCGTGCAGGGACGGCACTCTGATCTAACCAGAATGAGACCCAGGACACGATGACAAGCATGCAGCAAGGAATATAGATTTGAATTAAGTAGTAGCTGAATTCGCGTTTGAAGAGGAGGTCCACCCGAAGGCAACTGTATGTCCCTGTGCAAAAAAAAAATATTAAACCGTCCGTTATTACTTCAAAACTATTCGTATAATAGCTTCTATATTCTCCTGTGTTTTCTCATCCTCTCGTCCACACTGGTTTTTTATGGTCAATTCGTCTTAAATTACTTAACCCAGTGTTTCTTCCCTTAATGTTCACACAACTCATAAGCGCAAGTACAATAATAAATCACCAGGGTTGGAGGTGGGGGTAAATATATAATAACATTTTTTTTGTACATGCATGTCTCCTATTTTGGCTTCACCGCCGCCCTGCCCTCAACATTTCTTCCCATTAGTTTATCTTCGCAAAGAAAAAAGAAGCACAGAGAGAAAGGCACACACAGTGCTTGTATACATATTTTATCGACCTATTGAATAGTTCTCATCAGGGTCGGCTCTTTATTTATTTTTTGTCCTTCTCATCTTCTTCCTTCCTTACTTTCCCTACCATCATAAATCAAAACTTAAAGGATAATATTTCTCCAGAGAGAAGGAACAAGTGAAGTTTTTGTTCTTCTCTCTGAATAAAGGTTGCTGCTTCTGCTGGTCTGATGGTAGTAGTGGCGGTGGTCGTCGTCTTTGTGGAAATGAAAACCAAGAACCACAGTTCACTAATACTTGATGTTTCCGGTAAAGACGAC
>JAQIXW010001564.1:0-18678 GCA_034700685.1 Willowsia buskii | reverse complement strand
TAAGATTTACTCTAGCATTCTTTGCTGTGAACGATTCAAAGTTGACGAGGTTAAGTCAGTTAGTACTCCTGAGGTTGGTTAGTTTTAAAATGTTCTTAGCTACGTAAATAATACAATTCACTCTGAGGAAAAACTCTGAGCTGCGTCTCAGATCAGGCAATTCAAATATTCTTCTTATTATATTTCTGTCTAAAGTCAAATGAATGCTGAATAAAGATACGTAGAGAGTAACATTGCTTCTAACATAACTGTTAGGGACTACATCGTGATTCTAGGGGATTTTATCATACACGTGTAAAAATGCACGTTTTTCATACAAAAAACAGTAATGCTTTGTGATGATCAAATTAATTGAAACAATTTCGAACATATTGAAAGAACAGATTTCACTTGAATTTAATATACACATATACTTTAGCGGATAGACAGGAGGGACATACAGTCCAATATCCAATCTATTTTAACTACTCAATCTACGTATATTCGAACTAGACGATTTCAATCCATAATTAATCGAATTAAAGCTTCCACAACATCCTGATGGCAGTAGCTAATCCCACGTCGGAATAAATAAAGTACAGTAATCCACCTAGGGTCATGGCGCTCAGGCCATAAACGGCGGCAAGGGCAACCTTAGGAATAACAGGTCCAAAAACTGATGGTCGAACATAGTCTACGACGATAGCTTCAATGCCCCTGTTAATACAATTACACACAAACATTACTTAAACTGGCCAGTTAAACTTAATTGATGGTTTTGAATAAACACTTTTAAAATTCAAACCAATAATTATAAACAACCTACCAGTGTGAATGAAGCGTCAGCCCAAAAGCCAGTAAATACTCAATAGGTTGCGCGGGCGTGAGAAACGCTAATGGTATTAACGGCACTAGAGCTCCACTTAGAATACGTTCTGCTGTCCATAGAGTGACGTGATCCCCAGACGACGACTGTCGTTTCGAAACTACTGAAGATAAGCTGTTTGGTTTTGACAACAGTTGGGATTCTGAAACAGCTGGTTTTGTCCATTTGCTATAATCCCGGCGTCCAGCAGTTGGGTATAAAGTGAAACCTATGAAATTAATGAAATACATAAAAGACATATACTGAAGTAATTTGTTATATGTCGATCACTACTCATTATAATTCTTATTTATTGTTTATCTATCAATCTATCATTTATCATCAACCATTAAAGCGTTAAGATTAACTTTCTTGGTTGTTGGTGGTTCTACTTTGACTTTCAACTTTTCTTTACTTGACACTTATTACCACCAACTACACAATAATAACTTAGGCACACAATTGACCAAAAGACCAAATTCGTATTCAACGAATATTTAAATAAAACAACTTTAATCAACTTGCCGGCTATATTGTTGTTGTTTACGCAAACCGCAGTGGTGGCACTGCGACAAGATGCCAGTGCCCCTGGAAAGGCACGCATCATTATACTTTGGTTCTGGAAGGCTCTTCCAATTAAATAGTACATTTTGGAGGATGAATCCTTATCTAAATCACGCTGAAAAAAATTATTACCAATTACATGAATTGTATTGTTTTTGTTAAAAAACACTTGAAGCTATCAGCTTCAAAACAACCTGAGCTCAAAACTCACTCACCTAATCTCAGCTGCGTGTGTTTTGCTGGATTGGATTTATATGTGGTTGGTAGGTAGGTAGGGAAGTTGCATTCAGAGATGTTGAGTGCAAGGCTGCACCAGCGACAATGTTCAGTTGTCGGGGATGGGCAAAATGAGAATTGCCCGCGGAACGCGATCGATGGCAATTGTGCTACAGCTCAACCAGAGACAACTTTGAAACTGAACTCGGCTTTTACCGTACGTTTGCCTTTTACTTTTCCGGCGTCCTGGAATTTCTCCGACTTTCTAGCTCGGCTTCTGCTTGCTACTCCTGGATGGAGTGAAAGAGTACAATAACTCGTTGTTGGTACTTGCCAGCCCAGGCTTAGTAGCTTCATACACTCATGATCATGAAACAAAATGCATAATAATATGAGTAGAAAATAAAATTTGTACATACTAATTAAGCAAAATTCATTGAAATAATTAACAGAAGATTTTATAGCCAAATGCATTCGATTCTGTTTAGATAATTTATTAGCTCATGTAATAAAGATTTGCAAGGAAGAATTTAGACAGTAGTAAATAGTATCTATTTATCAATTTATCTAGCTGACGCCTGTTTTCTCTTCTTCACGTAAACTACATTAGTGGTTCGTATTTTGTCTGCTAAAAATGTTTTATGCATTAATAATAAAAATATTCCCATAAACAAACATACTTAGGTCAAGTTCTCTTTGACTGCTTGAGAAAAAGCGATGAAGAAAGTGTACATCATGACTAATATAAGATGACATTATCAGTAAGACGTATGAATGTGAAAGTCAAGTTCTTCAATTGTATCGTAACTCACTTTCACTTTTCATTCACTGATGCAATAGCAAAAGAGTCCTTGAGCTTTAGCCACCTCCATCTATGCAACTTTCGACTAGGTACAAGAGGAGAAGCTGCAACTGTCGTCCTTTTTCATCGGTTCTCTACCACGCGGCCTTCCATACGTCTGCTTGAACATTATTTTCCGGACTCGGTCACCCTTTCTCTTCTCTTTTTCAAATGCAATGATAAAGGCATAAAGGCGTAGGTGTGTACGATAATACAGAATCTATGCACCTACCAACATATCCAACAACCTCAACGGCACCCTACCACGAGCAAAACTATCTTCAATTGAGTTTCTATCACATAGTCATAGTAGTGCATACAACCGTCAAACTTAACTTGCATGTGAATGTATTTGGAAATAGGTACCTCCCCAAAGCATATTTTCTCTGTCCAAGACATTATTATTCTCTCTTTGAATACTTTACATACTTCATGGTTCCTAACGTAGTAGCTACAAGCCTTGACTTTCTTTATTTCTCTCCTCTGTGCTCTTATCACATGTACCCGCTCGATATATCGCTCCAGGAGAAATATCCGGAGACAGCAACTACTAGCAAACACATAATAGATGTGTAATAACAATGTACACAAACGTAACGTGCGCCGTATTTATACAAATGTGCATATCCATATACATATATGCATACATATATACCATACATACCAACGAATACGCTGCGACTACTCAGAAAAATACCCCATTCAAGTCAACCGGACAGTCATTTATTTATAAGTTTGTATATTGCTGCTCTGCTGGTAATAAGGGAATGATGAAGTTAGGCGAAAGTAAAAGTGTGTAGAAAAAAGAAAGAAAAGCCATAATGAATGCTATCACAGGCCAAGAAACCAATGTATCCGGCAAGGGAAATCAGTAGACCCAGCAAAATTGATGTTAAGGTAGTACACTAGCACTGAAAGTTCTCTTCTGGTTTCTTATTACATGCTTTGTTTCTTCCTCCTCCTCGTCGTATAATGATATATCTTTACTCCCTCTATTTAATACAGGCACAGTACAGTCTACTTACCATTGACCATACATTTATAGCGATGCTAGTATAGTATAGGCACATACATTCCTGTAGGCCTAGTCAACTACATAAACGTGTCATTTTCCGTAGTGGGAATTAGTAGTAGTGAAATGCCAGTGAGGTCGTTGTTCCCGGCCAGCCAACCTTCCCTAACGAAAACTGCTGCCTGCCAGCCGTCAGTCCGCGTAGGTTTTCCAAATATATTATTATGCATATATGTACATTCTTTTCTCCACAGAGTGAAAGTATACGACAATGATTATAGATGAAAGGGAAAGGAGTATTGTCAGAGTGCAGTTTACCCATTGCCGGTTTGGACTTGAATACTGACTGTGTGTTCTAAAACTCTTTTATATAATATTTGAGTTGTATACGTGCTATTTACTTAACTCTCCTCATACTAACGCTATATGTACGTAAGGTTAAAACTATATCAATCCTTGGTATGAACAGAGATGCACACTATCCGATTCGACGACGAAACGGAGCAAGCAACTTTTTTACAAGCCGAAGTTTTCCGGCTAGAGCATCATCATCATCTTAAGTATCCGTCCGTGCTGTTATGTATTCCAGCGTATAAATTTTATTATATCCACAATAGCACAACGTTGTGTGTGTGCACAGTTGACTGGTGGTGCTGTACTAGTCGACAACGTCGGCTAATATTGAATGAATATGGAATAGCGTACGCATTCTAAAGCATCTTTCGTCTCGTTCTTTTTGTCTTTAGGAAACCGTTGCTACTATTTCTTTACATTTGCAAGGTCTTACTTTCTACTGCTTTCTCTGAAAACGCACTTTTTCCTTTATTTATAAAGTTTCATCATGTTTACACTGATCTGGAAGGGGAAAACGGTGTAATAGTAGAGACAAAAATAACATTTGGAGAATGAAAGATACCGGTTTGGATTGCAACTTCTTGTGTATGCTTTGCGAATATGAGAATTTGGAAGCTTCATAAATGAAGAGAAATCATTCTCAGTTCTCAACGCGGAAGAAGCAAAAACCATTCTTGTTGGTAGAAAAGGGAAAAACGCTTCGAGCCTTTGTGGTATTTAGCTATGGGTGTACATAAAATGGCAATCTTTCGTAATATTCCTTCTGTATATAATATTACGTCGTGCAATAATACTGATATAATGCGTTTTGTACAAATGTAATGTTGCGTGAAAGAGGAAAGCAGTTTGAGATGAATGGGTAAGGATGAAATGTAGTTTCCTAGCTGAAATTGAACTTTATATTACCTATAGCTATAACTGCGTTAGATTTCAAATTGCTCAGTATAACTGAATGATTTTATTCTGCTTTACAAAAGCACAGCAGACTCAATTTTTGCTCACTGAAAAAGTGCTTGCTTCTTTGATTATAGGGGAAATTCAATCCATTTACATGTACGTGAGTATTTGTATACTGGGTTTTGTGAAAAACACTACCAAAATATGAGAACTTTCAAGTGGAAGACTTCTGCTGTGCGTTTTGAGAACTTATGGTTGACTTTAGGGTTATTATTGGTGAATGCAATTCACACTCAAGATGAGTGTTTTTATGCTGTTTAGATGTTTTTCTAGCTGTTATTGCCTACAGCTTGATTGTGCAAAACCAACGTTTTCACTAAGCCCCTTATGACATTTTCTATATACAAGAAATTCTCTTCGAGTTTAATAAAAATTCTGACGGTTTGGTATTTATTGGTTAACATCTTAATGATTAGCACACATATTTTGTTTCATTATCAGGATGTTAGATGTGAGACTTTGTAATAATATGGTTTGTGTTCTTTGAACTAAAACGGGTAACCTAAATTAAATCTAATCTATCGTCAATTAGTTATGACTTTATGACGATATGATTTTGCATTCTGAGTTCCATGAATGCGTATCTTTTCTATCGACTCGATAATTATGCTAAAATTACTTAGTACATACCTAGTATATGAGAACACGAACAACGAATAAAGCTTTGACTCTCTAGGAAATGGAATGTAAAATGATAGAAATATTAACTTCCAACTTAACAAAATAAAAATGTAAAAAACAATGAGTAAGAGCAGAAATTCTTCATTAATGTCCGGTCGAAACTCATTATTATACAATCACTAGGGTTATTAGGAGTAAGGATAGGCCGATTGAAATTACCATTTTTAGGATTTAAACGTTAACCTCCCACGCGCGTGAGGCTTTTATCGAAAATTCTATATTTCTCTGCAAAGCTATGCGTCGTTGTGGCCGAGCAGTAGTATGTTTTTTTCGTATATATTGTGAAAACACTCTCAGGCTCACTAGTAAGAATTCTTCATTTTTGTACTTTAAATAAATATGGGCGATGGATATAGTAGTTAAATTTGCATGTTGCAGTACTGGCGAAGACATGTATGGTATTTATGTGGTGGAGTGAAATTATAGCGGGAATGGGCTAGCTGTCACTTGTCAGGTATCATTTTGGCTTGCTTGAAAAAAGGCTCCATACATTATTGTTTGACAATAATATTTAAGGATAAAAATTACCTTGAAAAACAAAACAGTCTGAACCGTATTTTCTCGATTTCTTATGAATTGTTGAGTGCCCTACTTTCTATTCTATACATATGAATGGCTGCTGTAATGTACCTAACTTGAAAAAATTTCTGTCAACCGTAATTCAAGAATAAATTTTGTAGTAATACGTACACAGATATGTAATTTCAAAAAGTGAAAAAGTCCTTCTACAGAAAAAAATATTTAAATATTTTTTATCTGGAGGACTTTTCCAATTTTACTCACGTAAACCCACAATGTTATGTACCTAATTTTGAGGCAATTTTTGTCGGCCTCTTCATAAAAAATGGAGAATCGATCAGTACTCATCAATTATTCACATAGGTTTTTTGTCTGTATCTCACTTCCTGAAACATGAATGTAACAGTAGTATATTACATGTACCAATAGCAAACTCATAAAAAGTTCTATTGTAGTATAGTATCGATAATATAGCAACTACATACAAATAGCTTGCACAGATGCACACACAGGAGGTAGTAAGTATTATATTAGAATCGTCACGTCACCCTGTTATGCACAAGTGCACAACGTCCAAAGAGCCGAAGTGCAATGGAACGTAAGATTATGTATTAACTCAAAATCATCATATCATTAAATTGTTCTAGTAATTTCCTACGGTATGAATCTAAATCTAATAAGTATCATGTATAATATAATTGGTTTTTGGCTCGTAATTAATGGTTAGCATTACACGTAAAATCAAGGAAGTTGAGAGTTGAGAGATGTTTTAAGCTTTGCCTACGTTTTGATTTTTAAAAAACTATCGAAAGACAAAATTGTCATAAACTTATGAAGTAAGTAGCCATGAACCATCTTACTTTAATGTGTTATATCATTTAATATATTATCCAAACAGTAAACAAGGTCTAATGGTAAATATAAAATGCAAATATGAATTCCATAATGCATGTAAGATTGAATTTTTCCTACTTTTATAAAATAAATTTAAGCATTTTCCAACTCTTTCTCTTGTGTACTTTCTTCATATAGAAAGACTAGATGATATAGCCCCATGCGATATTCTTCTTACTTTATTGTCCAAATCTCGAGAGTTCATGCATTTTTCACAAGAAAATGAAAGCCATTGCGTAAGACTAGGACAAACATTACGCATTTTCAAATGTCAAGTCAAAACTTGACACAAAACAAGGAAATGCTTTATATGTGTTTGAGAGAGATAATGTTCGGAAGATATAAAAATATGATATTTTTCATATATCATTCAGCACTTTCTTATTGAATATCTTAAACTTAACTTGAATATATGGTAAAAAATACTTTCATGTTTTCATACCCCTTATACAGTATAAACCTGCCAATAACGCTTATACTTATTGATATAGTGGCCATATTGGTCGACATTTTAAAACCGCTTTTAACAATATACATGTACTGACTTTTAAAACTAATTAATTAGCTCAGGCGTAAATATTTTCTGACTATTTTTTTATGCATGTATTTTGCGTGCGTCAAGAATTTCACATTTTGCCATTGAGCACTAGTTGTGCATGCTGCATGCAAGTTTAAGTCACTGAACTACTAAGGTGAGCTACAGCATTATTGGTACTTGCAATATAAAACGGACATTATTGCTTACACATTGCGTTAGCGAGGTATGGATCCGGTGGCTTTCAGCTATGACCAAGTTATCACGTTTTCTTTGTAGTTATGCAATGTTCAAACAACAGCCAACAAGCTAAATGATGTTAATGGCGCATGTGACAAATCCGTTTTATGATCTTTACAAGAGTAATTAACGTGATTATTAGGTAGTAACACACTCTGATTAACCAGCTGTAATATTCCTTTTTCATGGCCCGACAATTATAAAATGCACACACCCGCGCAGCACACTATGAGTCGTAATTCAACCCACTCTTCAGGAATATACGACATTTAGAAAGACGAAAATACATTATAATTGCGTATTGCTCAACAAAAGCAGTTTTTAAGATGCCTCAAGTCTGGTTTGGCTTGTTTATTCTGTACAAATTCAATTCCTTATGACTGTTAACCTGGCTTAACCAACTAATATAAAACTAAAGTAAAAACGCCAACGCTTTGTTAAAATTCACGTTTAAAGAATTAGAATGAGCAAAATATCAAGTCATGTATTCAAAATTATGCACACGAATCAAATGATGTGGGAAGAAAATACCGTGTCTTTTATGCTATTAACGAATCTATAGGTCCAACAAACCATATCATTTTCCAGCAGTTGAGAAAGAATAAGAAATGAACACAGGAAGCTCTCAAAAAACTACAAAAACGCAGCACAATAAAAATAGAAGCGTGAACAAAGCTATAAAAAGTGGGAAGTGGAAATGGAAAAATATAACACAATACAAAAGTATGCATGCATAGTAAAATTATGCTAGGTGAAATCTACTTTCGACGAAAGTTTGAAGCTTCCCGAGTGCTTTTTTCATGTTGATTCAGCTTCATTTCTTATGTGGACCTGTGGACTCTACTTACCTTATTCCTTAAACTTCTCTCCCGAAATTTTGACTTGTACATATATAGATATAAATTTTCAAGTTGATATTGTAAACTGATTTACAATACTATAGTAATATTCATGTATTTTCTAATATAATAATAATAATAATAATATTTCACCGATTACATATAATTAAAATACGGGGCTGGACGGGGAAGGACGAATATCTGGATCACCTACATTAAAGCTGATGGAAACTTCCGTCAACTAATATATTTTTCCAGTTATGAGATAAGATATGAGAGAGAGATCACAGATCTTAATTTTATATAATGCGCATAAATTTATACCTGTAGGGAACATTACGAAGTTACGGATTATCAGAATCAAATGCTAGATAGCAATTCCCTTTTTAAATTTGATGCAAGATATTATGCAATAACCCTCAGATACATAGCATAATACAATTTTGCTTTTATTTGTTGCATGGAACATGATTATAGGATACGCTATATAAATCCGTAAAGATTAAATAATAAAATAATATGCTTACATATATTTCATACAAAATATGTAATTTTTCCAAGAACCCAATGTGAGTAATATTAGCTTTCTAATTTCAGGGACTGTTCAAAATAATTTGAGGATTAGTTCTAACGCTTAGGGTTAAGTTCTAATAACTGCACTAAGAATGAACTCGCTTTCAGTTTATATTATTTGTATGAAGAGGGTTAAGCTTTAGTATGTACGTTATCAACATTACGACGTGAACTTCCTTGTCAGTGTTTCCTTGAAATATATATAGAATACAACAGATAAATGTGTATAACATGTGTACTGCACAGAAAACATTTATGTTTACATGATAGCATAATAAATGCTTTATGCATGAACAAAGGTTATATCGTTGCAGACACATCAGGTCAAGTCCCTTGAATGAATAAGAAAATGCATTGCAAGAAGTGGAGAACGCACAGCTCACATCTATCTCAAGAAACTCTATCTCTGACTCCCGATCTCACTTTCACTTTCTTCCTACATATTTATAACATCCGATTCTATACGTGCGAGAAAGGATCGTTAATGGACTTTCGCTGGCTACGGAGCCAGCTTCAGATTCTCCAGAATCCATATCAACCCCGGCAGCAAAGACAGTTAGATAGCTTACTGAAAACGAGCAACGTTTTCGGCTGAAACTGTTGGAACTCCGTGTCGTGTCCAAAGAGATGTCGTTGCATTTATCTTTCACTTGATGATACATACATAATCTAGTATAGATTCAAGCTTTGTTGCATTCAAGCTTATATTAAAGAAAAAAGTTAACCAAGTGCAGTCTTAAGATACTTTACATAGTTTTCCAACAATGCTATTTTTGACTGCCGTATCATTTCTATATTCTTAACGCACAGACGTACATTCCCATTTGTGTGCAGTGTGCATACCTTTTATGCCAAGCTCGCCTTTCCAAGATCTCAAGAATGCAAAGGTAGTGCTCATGGTCGTCCTTCATCCAAAAGGAGAAAGGTTGCACACTTTTTCTGTCGTTTACCATGCGTAAAGGTAGACAAGTATAATGTGTATAGAACATGCCAACGGAGGAGAGCAATGTGGCAGAAAACGTGGAGGAACAGGAAAAGTATCAACCAGGCTAGTTATCCTGACTTTAGTATTTTAGCTTTTGGTCTACAACAGGATATACGGTATTGATCCATTCAAGGTATTTTTAAAATTTTGGGAACCACATGCGCTGCGTGCCTTAACAAGTTTAAATCAGAAAAAGGTATGTATACACATACTTTGAAAAATGATAGCTACACAAACATTCGCTATAACGATGTGTACATTAAATGGAAAGAACATAAAATGGCGACACCGACAATAAGGAAACAATATTTTATCATAGAAACTTTTTATTTCTTGATCTCCGTCATCTGCCTTATTATTGTTGAAGTATAAACGTGGAATGGAGTGAATACAAGGTTTGAAGAATGAGTGATAGTGACTGTGCATGCTATTAATAATGTATATCCACTCTAACTTCGGCAAGACATATATTTAATTTATCATCAGCATTTCAGCCATCAGATGCAGGCTTGAGGATCATAAACCAAGGATGAAAAAGAGACGACGGCTGGAGACCTATTGGATAAGATGCATTTTACGTTTGTTGGGCATTGAGATTATAGTTTCTGTTAGATATTCACATAGAGAATATGAAAGAAAGTTTACAAACTTGTTATGTTTGGTCCGCTCTGTTTCTTAGAAGAAAGTGGGATGATATCATGCTGTTAAAGTATTTATTTGTATTTTAGGGTATTACTCCAAAAAAAGATAGAGCTAGCAGAAATCATTTCCCTCTTTCTTTCAATCTCCTTCTGAAAGAGTCTAGTTTCCTGCCTGTTTACATTGTTGGCTTACCTTTTTTGTGCTCATTCGTTTTCTACAAAGGAATGGAAAAAGCTGAGATAGGAGAAGAAAGGGGAAAGTAGAGACTAGTTCTGTTGTTTGCTTGCATATTCACTTCATGCAAGATAAGTGCAATCATTCTCTGATCTTTAAGACTGCCCATATGGGCATGGGATATCGTTAATGTCCTACCACCATCTCTTTGATTTCTAGTTACTACGTATTTGTACTGTCCCGTATTATCCTGAACCATCATTGACTGAAAAACAATAGTGATCATCATCACTCTTTACTTTCCCTTCCATTTGCATGACTGTCATGTATTAATGTGCTGCTTTTTGCATAAACTAGTCATGAGTGACTAAATGAATACATAGTTTGCTCGACGGAATAAATACAAGGGGAGAAAAGTGTTTGTCTTAAAGTCTTCGGATCGGAGTGACAACAAGACCAAATGGAATAGATTATAGAATATGCATTTATAGGCATTTTTTCTTTGTTCCAGATGCTGACTAAAGCATCATTTTTCTTTTAGATGTCAAAACGAAATGTAGTCCAATATGGCTTTTATACATAATATATATCTTTCTAGCCACAGCACATCATCTAAAGGAAGGAAAAAATCTTGAGTATTATGTATAGTTGTGCAGGATATTATATTGCTCGGTTTGCATAAACATTTATGTACATTCCTAAATGCTTGCCAATCTTACTATATTTAATGTTATGTTTGTGGTATAAAAGATTTTAAAACGTGCGTATATAGTATGTTGTTCGGTGTTCCCCATGTTATCAGAAGCCGTCTCGGCTGTAATGGCTTCTGCAAGAAAAACAGAAAACGTGTTGCCTTTTTCATTTTCTTTATTTTGAAAAAGTACCATACCTTATTATTATTGCATCCTACACAAGTGTTATATATTTTGATTAGCATAATCCCACATCACATATGCATATGAAAGACATTTCATTCTGATATATGTGCGCGTGCAGAGGAGAGAGAGACAGACTTTACTTTTTCACATGTGATACACTGTCAACGTATTACTTATTATTACGAAGCAGTACGTTGTTTGCCAAGTTATTCTTTTTATGAAGACTGCAAAGAACATGAAATAAAATGAAGCATTCTCTGTCGCAGAGTCATCGTCAGTGTGTTACATATAAAGCTAGCGCATATTCTACCAAATCGTTACACATAATAGGTACTTTTATTATTTGTGAAGATTTCAAGATGTCTAAAGAAAGTCGAGTAATATTTTACGGTAGCAGTTTGCATTCAAATATTCCCAATGTGCTGGATAAAAAGTATACATACATAAGCGTAGCTGTACAAATGGCAGTTAGCATATAATTCTAAATAAGTAAAATGATCTATCTGTTGAAGGGAACCGTGAAAAAAGGGGAAACTGCGATACACAACAAGAATTATTAAAGTCATTATATAAGCCATTGTAGGTATAACCTAAACTATGCCTTTAGTTTTCTATTCAATCGCTGTGCTAAGAATAAATATTACATTCAACTTAACTTATGTAAACTTGCGTTATACCTATAAAAACTCCTTGGCATAATGTGATTTTATTATATATAGTTTTGAAGAAAACGACGTAAACTTTTGTAAAACTCACTTTCTTCATTCTACTCAATACACTTATTCATATTCCAATCACAGCAATCCTGTGAGCCTATCATTCTCTGCTTCTACTGCATGAAAAGAAAAGAGGAATGACTTTTTAGGTCTTTTTTCGACTTTCTCTTTTTCTGGTGAGCTAGACAATAAGAAAAGCGTCAGATACATGTACCATCACCTTATATCATATCCCGGCGGGTTATTATACGACCTTTTTTTCCACCACAAAGAGACGATGCTGTACGGGTCTTCAAATATGTCTCTTCTGTTCTGTATGATGATGAAAAATCTACACCAAGCTGGAAGCATCTGCTCCTCCTGTTTTATTTGAGCATCTCTGCTAAAAAAGTTACCGAGTGATGAGCTATATTATCATTATCCATGGTGTAAATTCCCATTCCATGTATGCATATACTCTTTAGGAGTAGTGTAAAAAGTCAATGTTGTTGGATGGGATCAAACGCATATCGTTATCAATCCCAAGATGATATTGATGATCATCAGTATCAGTGTGGAACACCATTTTTACTACCACATCATCACCGCTATTAGTAGCTACACAAAAAGCTCGCTGGTATATCATCAATAATTCGCATTAACAGCTGAGGAATGATCGTGGTTTATAAGCTAATAATGCCACATGTGAATACGACCCTTGACAGTCGCGGAGTCGCACTACTCGCACTGGAGATGCTATACAAAACACTTGTAATGCTGCTTTATAAAGGAGTAGTTATCTCGTCATCGACTTTCGTAAATAATGTATTCTTCAATACTCTGTTATGAACTTTTCCTTGGCACATGGCCCGCGTCTTGGACACATCACATACAAATCCCATAAGGCGTAGAGGGGAAATCATTTTATTTTACGCGTTTGCATTATTTTATCCTCATAAATTGTTTGGTGGCTCTTGCGTGTACTCCTACAAAAGCATTCTTATACAGTAAATGTACCAGTGTGTTGATGGATACGAAGAAAACTTGTGGTGTGATTGTGATGAAGAATCTTGCTGGATTTTCTCTTATCGTATTTTGATGGAGGGATTATAAGAGATTTGCCCAAATACTCTAAAATGTGTACTGGCACACATTTCATCAATGAAGTGTACGAACTTTCTAGGAAAATAAGTAAAAGTAAGATGCACTAGAATCTGATCTACCGAAATATCTATACACGTTTTGAATAGATGATACCCATGATCTTAGAATGACATTACTCTTTGCAATTCAGAATATTAAATGGTTACTTTAAAGAGTTTTTGTACATGATAATCATACAAACTTTAAAAAGTTGAACCTTCGCATGTTCCTTACATCTTGTCGGTGGAATTTAATAGATTTTAAAACCTCGCTCATCCTTTATTTTTGCATACCAACTTTGCATTTTCTTAATGTCAGCGGAGATGAAAACGGTGTTTCTTGTTGATTTCAGACTCTTTTCTGTCAGCCAGGAAGATGTTTTTATATACAATCTTTCAATATCTATTTTAGACATAATGGTTTCCTATGAGCGTTTACTATTTCACATAGCCGCAAAAATCCTCGAAAATCGTCTCGAAACAAATTAACCTCTTTGCATTACAAACATTTTATACTTTAAATCTAGCAATTTTTGACGCAAAGAATGCAAATCCCTCCACTTGTTTCAACTTATCGAAAACCCACAGACACTACTTGTATTGTGAAATATTCTAGAAATCGGTCAGGGTCCAACCTCAAAAACAATTGTCGTCTGTGAGTGATTTTGTATGCAATTGCTGGTGGCATATATTATCCAATATACACATGCATCAAACTCTAAAGCTTATAATCACCTCCTCTTGTTCTAAGTTGTTTCCGAAGAGCGGGCTTTGCATATTACTGGCTAGAACATACATTTGACAAAATAATATGATATAAACCGCGATATAAAACTATGTATGCATTATCTATCTCAACTTTTGCTTTTCGAGAAAAGATAGCACGTTTATATGGCTTTTCTGTCTTATTCCTCTTCTATCAACTTTTTCTGATGATCTCATGGAAAACTCGTTTCTATTCCGATTGCTTGCTCTCGTTTCTCCATATTTCTCGTTCGCTGAGAAGTTTGGCTGTTATTATTTTCTAGGTAGCAATGTATATATATCCATGTTTGAGTTGAAAGGCAAATAAGTACTTTCACCTTAACACCTTTTTGTAGGCTATTTGTATTCTTGACGAGAGAACAGAAATTGTTGAAGGATCTTCCAGCTTAAGCGGAGCAGAACCATAAAAACTAACTATCTGTCACTAGCATTTATTATTGCAAACAATAAAGGCGCCCGAATATGTGAAAATAAACATTATTTATGTTTGGATGTCCCAAGCAAATACAATAAAAGTTGAACTACTGGCAGTGAGTGAAGATTTGAAGATAAGACACAACAAGCTTACATCAACAGTACATAGGGCTTTCTAGAAATAACCAAAGTAAGAAATTGCTTTCCTCCCTTTCGGCTTGATTTACCCCACTACTTACGTGCACATTTCTTTGATGATAAGTCGACATGTTCTTCTCCCTTGTGTCCTTTAGTCCATTTGATGTCTTTAGCAGTCCAGTAATACATCAACAAACAAAGTAAATACGAATAAAAAAAATACATACCGAATGCATTTTTTTCTTCCTTCTTCTGTTGTTTCCCTTTGTTATTTTCCACAACGGTCATCATCATGCAAAGTAAACAAACACAATGTTTTTGCACTTTTCTAGCCCTATTAGGGAGTCTTTACAAAGTTGTACCATGCCATGAACATCTGCCATTATCCCAAGAAATCAATATTTTTATTCTGTCCGTGTTTGCTCCGTAGTAATACTTTCCGCCTTTCCTCGTGCATTGTTATGATGAGATGACTTGGTTCAATGGTAGTTATGTGCTGTTGTAATATTGTTAATATCATACACGGATTCTTTGAACAGTTTTTAAGGTCAGTATAATGATAACAAAACAGTGTTTATGTCTGGTGCAGCACTCTTATCAAAACACATTAATATTAATAATACATCGTAATATTTTATACTCGTGTAGTGCGTCTTACAAGGAGCTTCTATTGAAGGTACAATATTAAGCGTGCAGTAATGCTTGTTGTTACTGCTATGTATTTTTATTACAACCAATTACCGTGTTATACACGTGTTCATGCCAAATAATAAGTATTTAAAGTTGTTTAACTGCAAAGCAATCTATACTTGAGAGCTTAAGCAATATTATTTGCGCATTTTGTTTACTAGCTTGTCTGAAAATATGTATTTATTTGCTTTCCTCCACTTTCTCCTAAATTTTCCTTCTTTTTACAGAATAATCATTACTAGCTGTGTTATTTAATATGTGTATATAATTTAGGCTCAAATACCTTTGGTTGAGGGATTTTCTTTTATTGGAGAAATACTCTACCCCTTTTTATAAGTTGCTTTAAAGTCGAATGCAGAACTTAACGCGGCTAAAGTTGAAGTGTGTATAATATACATACTTACATGCCTACACAAATACACAAATATGCTTATGAAAGTGTGCGGGTAAAGGAATATAATTCTTGATGTACGTGTGTTCAGTGGTGTATACCAGTGATTTGTTTTTGAAATGATTTATACCAGTGTGGGACTTACAAGACAAGGTACATGGTCCCCTTATTTCTCTAGACATTCATTTATATTTGGTGGTGGGTTTAGAGTTCGAATATACTCCATCTACTACGTACATATTTATACACCTATATAAACCGAGAAAAGGAAAAGAAAATGCGTTCCGCAATTTAAGCTGTAAACATCATGACACAACAACCTCTACTAAAACACTAGTGCAATATACGGAAAATGTAGAACAATGAAAGTTAGGAAAGAAAGATGCTTTTCCACAAAATTCAGCAGCCCACGATATTTGATATAATCAGCATGCCCATTTCGTCTTCTTAGTAAGATGTAGTTGATGTTGTTACTGATGATCACAACGATGAGAGGAATATAAGTTGACATTATACACATGAACCACATGTACACGGAGAAAGAAGCATTTGGTAAACTTGAACTGAGTTGAAGAAGGCTTACGGAAAAGTTGTAGCTGTCCTCCTAGAGCCTCTTGTGTTTTCTCTCTACCAGTAGCAGCGTCGTCGTCGTCATCATCATCATCAGGATCACTGTTGCCAGACCAGCAGCGGCAAGTGAAAGCGCGAAGGTTTTCGTCAACACACAATAAATACAGGCCTTTCTATACAACATGAGAGGAATTTCTGTGTGCACATAAGCATCTGTATAAGATTGTTTGTATTTACTCCACTCGTCTGTCTGTCGTACTTTGTTATTACACGCATACAATTGTATCCCATCCCATCATCGGTATCACTATACGACCACACAATGTTGTGCCACCGCCGCCACCATCGCCACTGACGATAATGTTGTTTCCTATATAAGTTCTTCTTGTCTTCTTCGAATTTTCAAGATAAAAGGGAAATGAAGATGGAATGTAGTCGTGGTGAAAGTGAGAAGAGAGAGAGAGGAATCATTGAGTAAGCAGTTTACAATAACAACATGAAAATAGGAGTAGAATGGGGAGGACATCAACAATGTACACTGCTACATAGTGTAGTAGGCGGAAGACTCAACGACAACTTTTAGAACAAGCTTAGAAAACAAAATAAATGCCAGCGCATACAAGGAAAGAAACACAAGCAGGCTACTATAGCTGAACTAACTGTATTGGTTACACATTAGCTTCTTTGCCGAGATGAGGATGAATTACGCCACCGTCATCATGACATAATCCCTAAGCTCATGTGTCTACAGTCTAATACTCCAAGTATTATATTAATATTACATATTACGCTTTTACGTTTGTATCTTAATTGGGATGTGTTTTAATAGTCCAAATCAACTAAATTAAATTTTAAGCTGCACACTTGTATTTGGTTTGGTTTGTTGAAGATTTCACCGTTAATCCATTGCACATTGCAATTTGCAGTGAGTTCACGAGCTTGCTCACTACGACATATAAAGTAGTATGAGCCTGAGAATTTGCATAAATCTATGAAGTAATAGTAACAATTCATAAAAACCTGATATGATATATGATGAATAAACGTATATCTGAAATAATTTTCGTTGGAATTTTGATGCTGGCATATTATTCTTTATTCCTAACTCATCATTCGGGTTCTCCTACAGTAAAATAGACTTCAAAGCTAGAAAGTTTCTCTAACGTCATTTTCTGTGAATTTTTATGGACAAGTGTGCGTTCATCACCAATGAAGAAATAAGTGTCAAGAAAGGCATCTCGACAGAACTTCTTCATTTTAAGGCATCATCGCAAGAACCATAGTGGTTGGCATTAATGAAGATGTACGCAACCATACGCCCAAAAGATGAAACACAGCTCCAAGAACATGACATGGAAATAGAATGGAATTGATTACGAGAACTTTTGTCTGGGTGTGTGTGTGTGTGAAAGAAAAAAAGCATCATTTTCCATGTGTTATCGAAATCATTTCGACTTTGCTCATCGCACACCGCACTAGCGACTTTTCCAGCTTTGACTGCACCACATAGACTTCTAACGAAGAGTAAATACTTACGTACTGTAACAACAACAATGTTAAGAGAATGTCCCTTGAATGCGTTTTGTGTGTATAATAATAATACGTACTCTCGCACTCCTCTCGAAATAGTATCATCGTAATGATCATCATGTCATGCATAAAACTACGTACAACGTAAATGCGTATAGGTTGAATGTGTGATTTATTTAGTGATGGGGTGAGAATGGAATAAATAATAAAGCCTTTTGCTTTTGTGTATGTCCGTCTGTCTTGATTTAATAAGCATTATTGTTTGGAGAACTACATAATACATTTTACTTTCTATTTACTTGGTTGACACTTGCAGTAAAGTAACGCGTGGTTGGGGCTAAATACTTCTGCTGTGTACGCACAGTTTAATGTAATACTCACGGTTACAAAACAATATCCTTTCTCTACACTGTCTATTATGGGTATAAATATTTTGAAAACTTGCCAATGAACTATCAAAAAGTTACCATTTTTTCCTCTCAGCAGTTTATCAAGTTTCATTGAAAGAGTTCATTCATGTGCAAAGAGTCATCGCACTCTATAGTTTGCTTCCTTTCATGCATATCATCATCATCATCATCATCATCATCATCAT
>JAQIXW010001563.1:0-18686 GCA_034700685.1 Willowsia buskii | reverse complement strand
CCTGGGATTGATTCATTCTTATGATAAGTGCTTATGTGGTCCTTCAAATCCTCAAACGTATGGAAAGCCTTGGAACAACCACGACACCCGTAAATTGGGGCATTCTGAATAACCAAGCTCTGATCCTGTAGTTGATTAAGTGAAACAGATGGAGATGGATTACGTTCCACAGGAGTATCTTTTCCCATGACTACTTGGTGACCGCTAGTACCGACCTCTTCAGGGTTCTCGGTAACTTCAATGTCGTCAAAAGGCCTGGGGATTCCAGCAGGGTTTGAAGATATATGACTTGGAGCTGCATAAGACGTCGGGAGGAAGTCATGTCTTTTCCGTAGTTTTCGACGACGGGTGGAACGCCTACTTAAAACACCATAATATTGATTAAAAATTAGACTAATTGCTTGTTCCATAAAAAATCTGAAAAAATCTGAAGAATTAAAACGCTTACATTTCTGCCACCATTTCGTTCCTCCTTTTTTCTCTCTTCTTTCTCATGGGGATCTCATTGGTCTGCTGAAAAGACACTCTTTTTCTTTTGTTTCCAGTCACCGACCGTCGTCCTCGTCTTCCGGACCGGCAGACTTGGAACACAGGCGGGACCAAAATGGTATTGTCAAGTTCACACGGTATGCTGCCTTCAACCTGAGCAGAAACGGTTGGTGTGGGAGGAGTTTGCTGACCATTGCATTGTTCGTGGTCTACCTGGATTGGAGTTCCAACATCACTTATAACTGAGGTTTCCGAAGCTAGTTCCTTTGCAATTACAAGTGGCTTGATGACGCTAGGCCTCTGAATTTGGGAACTAATCTCAATTATTTCTGGAGATGAAGCTTCAGTAAATGTTGCAGTTACTTCGGAAGCTGATGGGTAATCTTGCATCTGTAGGTCTTCATTTGGTAGTCCAATAGATGATGTCGCGCGCACCGGTGTACTCAATGTGGAAGAATAATTTGGATCACTAGCTGGAGAAGGATTCTCTAATGTTGGACTATTTGATGGCGTAACCGTGGATGAGGAACTGGCTGGATAAGGATTCGAAGTGGTGGAAGAGGTGGCAGTAGAAATAATGGGTGATATGATCCCTCCACTTCCATTACCGTTCGCTTGTCCTTGCTCACCAGTGAAAATTTCATTGACTGATAAAGATTTGGAGTGACGCAGATTCACGATATTTTGAATTTTGTCCATAAGTTCCTTGTCAATTCCATTGTCAGTTCTGGCTTTAGTCTTTAGATGAGTCATCAGTTTTTTGAGAAATTCGGAATGCAAAAGGTCATCATCATCAGCAATTATTTCGGGCAAACCGGTACACTTCACTAGCTCAGAGATGAACGCCTTAAATCTGAAAAGATCCCCGAGCAACCTTTCCTTCTCATCTTTCAAAGCGACGATTTCAAGTTGCCCATGACCACTCAGCTTTTCTCCTGTCCTTGTCTCCCAAAGTTTTCCATTTATCACTTTCATTTTCTCGAGCTCACTGGTCACTTCTTTATTTTTCAGGTTAGCTTGTCGCAATAAAGATTCCAAATTTCTCACACTTTCCTCAGCTTTCACAAGTTTCACATTGTCTCCCGCACTTTTCACTGTCCATTGGCGTTTGAAATCTTCGAATATCTTTTCTTGATTGGTTTTGGCTCTTTGAAGATTTTCTGCTCGCTCCTTAGCCTCCCTCAGTTCTTCCTGTAGTCTTTCAATTTCTGCTTCACTTCCGGTTTCTCTGTCACGTTCGTAGTCATTTCTCACTTCCTGAAGATTTTCTATCGTCTTTTCCATTTCGTCAATTTTACGATTCGCAGTTCTCAAGTTCCCATCTTTCTGAGATAGTTTCTCTTTCAAGGTATTGATCTCATCTTCTAATCTCTTACGATCTGATCGAAAGAGAGTGTGTTTTGGAACAAGCTTCACTTTGTTTCTGTAAAAAAGTCCGGTAAGGTAGCTTCCCAATTCTCCATATTCTTGCCAAGTTTCCTTGTCAACCCCTGCCACCAAAATACTTACATTTATCTCCTCCCCGGAGTTATTCAGCGTTTGGCTCTGAGAACTAGGAGATGGTCCTGCAGCCTGGTAACTTGAAGAAACTGAGGACGCCATTGTGTAGAGAATATCTGGAAATAAATTTAATTAATCTGAGATTTATCTTAGGTCAAGGCATACAAAACAAAACCAGAACTATATGATACGAGAAACTAATGGAGCATTTAACTGAGCAATTATTTATTTTAAACGCATTTACCTTTGCATTACAAGATAACAAGTACAAGTTATGAAAGATTAATCACTTAATAATCCTCAATGATACAGATGAGCTTCAGTAATTTTTAGAGCTTCTAGTAATCTTAACTTGATAAGTTTTGTCATAATACTAAAATATTTCTTTGGTGGTCCTTTATTGTAGTAAAATTACTAGAACAGTTCCAAAATACTTTATCACTTCACTTCACAATACAATTGACAATTATCAATTTCCCAAACTTGGATTTCTACACGTGAGTATAATTTTATTACATATTATTCAATATTTTAGTATACGAAAAGGGAAGAATTCCAGCACAGACTCCAGACTCGATCCTCTAGTCTCTTTCTCATGATTATGACCTTGCTGCAATGTGAAACAAGTGTTATTCGTGTATTGATCCCAAAAATTTATGAACGAAAACCAAAAGCTGAAGAACTAGAACTAGACATAAAGCCATTTTATGATGTTTTACATCTCTAACAAGTCTCTGTAGTACAGAGTCTGTACTTGCAAGTTTATGAAGAGATCATACAAGTGTAAATTTATCCTTTTCTCGTAAGTTCTTTCAACTCAACCCATACACAAGTTAGGTAGGAGTCATAAAATCCATAATATTCTCACATAATATATGTACACAACACATTTAAGCCATCGCTTTTTCTCGCCATCCAGTCTGTCCTGCAGTAGTGCTTTATCCTAATTATCTAGGTATATCATTTACAGCAGCATTTTTCATATTGCAATTTGAGTTGTATAATGCCTGACAAAATATATGAAGAAGGAATGTTTTATTTTATAGGTTTCCAAAAAAGAATGTCAAAAACAATGTTTGTATGAAAGTTGACATTTTAAACGTGCCTAAGATGTGCAATTTATTATGATCTAATATAACCATACTCTAATGATACCGGTACGCGCGCTAGCGAAATACTATATACTTATTATGCTTTATATGCAAGAAAAATATGCACCTGCTTGTCACGCACTTTTCCATAAAAGAATGTATGGTTTGTCACACAAATGCCGACACCCACGCTTCCGCTCATTTTGTGACGTGATATATGGATAGCCCCTTAAACAAAGTCCTGAAATATGTATGGGATTGGTTCTTGAAGGGCTTACTCCAACAAAACCCTTTCTTTTGAGGACATTCTGCTACTTTTGTATGTTTTTCCCTTTCACAGTTCACAACTTCAGTAGTCAGAAATAGTGCAGACCGACCCAGATAAAAACAATGGATCCGTTATGATAAAAGCTACGTGCTTGCACTACCATAATTTCAACAGAGCACTTGACTGAAGGAAGTAGAAGCGTATTTACATTCCACAACTTTTGGATACGATTTTTCATGCAACCAAATACCATAAATTTTGGTATTTTCTGAATTCAAAATATTCTTAACTGAAAATGGACAATTCAAAACGCTCATTGAAGTCTTCAAGAAAACAGAAGGAAAAAGAGTGTCCCGTTTGTCTACAGACACCCGAGTCAAGTTTCATTTTCCAACATTTCAACTGTGGAAGCAGGTTCCATAATCATTGCTTATTTGCGAAGTTAGGAAGGTAATAAACAATTGAAATATATTAAGAAATTTTTAATACAACATGTTTTGAAAATTTGAAGGTAATCTTTTTTTAAATTGGATTTGTAGAGGTGAGTTTGATTGTCCTGCATGTAAGCTGCCATTTACGACCAACAACTTTACTGGTGAAAAGGATGCTTTAGCTGAAGGAAATGAATCCAAAGGAATGACAACGGAGCTTAAAGAATATTTGGATTTTTTTGCTAGAGAGAAATCAAAAATCGAAGTAAAATTAAAGTTGCGACAGTCTGACAAAGTTGACGAGTCTGTGGAATTGGTTAATGCAGAAGCACTGGAGAGTATAGCGAAAGCTGAAGAAAGGGCTCGAAACGCTGAAAAACGAGCAGAAGAAGCTGACAGAAGAGTAGAGGAAGCGGAAAATAAGTGCAGAGAAGCTGGAATAAGAGCTTGGAGAGCTGAGCAGGAACTTGGAAGGGCTGCAGTTGGATTTGTAAATCTCGTGAGAGAGATTCATTGGTATGATGAGAAATTTCGGGTTTTGACTGAAGAAGTTGTGAAACTCAAAAAAGATGTTCATAAGCCTGTAGCCTTCTAAAACGAACTATATTGTGTGACTAATTCATAAGTTTTGTATGTATGTATCTATGTATGTAATGTATTAAACGTGTAAGTTTATATTTTTAATCTAACTTAACGAGTAAAATATGGCTTATTTATTAAAATGTTGGTTATAATAACAATTATTAGACAGAAATAAATTTCAACTTTATAAAACTCAGCCAGGTAAACTTTTATAATAATACTTGTATAAAGATTTACATGACACTAATGAATAGTGTATTGTCCAGTTCTTAACAGAAAAAGAATAGCTTGGATTAATAACAAGTTTTTAACTTTTTTAATTTTATGAACACACTTTTCAAATTTTCATATTACACACCAATTATTAAAAAACATATTATACCTCAAGTCTAATTGTTTGTTAGATATTCTTTACCACTATTACACTACATAGGACAGTTTACTTAAAATCTACTGAAATTCAAAACCTGTTTTAATAAGAAAAGTCCTGAATTGACTAAACAACTATTTTATTATAAGTAAATACAATATATTTTTGTATTGACAGTAAAATAACATGAACTATAAGGTTACTACCCAAACTTTCAAATATACTTTTAAGTTTTTACTCAACTTCCATTTATGAATGGCTTCAATCATAATTCACACTTAATTCTGATTTCGTTCATGTGCATGTTCCTGGGAATAGTGATTTCTAACCGACTTCATTGACATGAATATAAAATTTTGTCCATTTCGTCTTTGTTTACAATGCCCACATTTAAATTCGCTTAGCATTATGTCGTTATGCATTGTACGCATATGTTTTCTCAGGTTACAAAGTCGATTACAATTATGCTTGCAATTCAGGCAACCAAATAAATCGCCGTATTTCATAGCTCTGACATGACCCATTAATGAATTTTTAGTAAAGTATTTATTCCCACATTGACATGTATGAAGATGTTGGGAATGTCCGTTTTCGTCTCGAATTCCTTTAATTATTCCAACGGGTCCGTGGACCTGTAGTTGTCCAAATTTACGATTGTTTCTTGATGGAGTGCGGCGAGACTTCCGTAGTTGTCTTGATATCCATGAAGGAAGCTTGCTCCTCTTAAATGATCGTCTCACATTCTGACCTCTTATTTTTCTTGAATATCGAGAATCAATGATTTGCACATGTCCAGGATATAAGCATGCTGCATATCTCCCCATTCTTGACAGCATTTTCTCACGGAACAAACTTCTCGCTGCAGATTTTCCAGCACACTTGGATGTCGTCAAATGTCTCTTTAATTCTGACTGGTAAAAAAAAGAATGCTTGCATGTGAAACATTTGTATCCCCGCTGTTCTGTCTTTGTCGTCATTTGAATATGATGATCAAGATTTGCTTTAGTTTCATAATTTCGTCCACATGTGCACTTAAACTTTAAGATGTCCGGGAGAATTTTATGAATTTTACTCGAATTAACGAATGGTCTCTTTCTTTTTTGCCTGAACTGTTGATTCCTTGAGTGGAATTTCCTAGGTTTTTGCTGATGTCTCATCATTCTAAAATTTTGGTTCTTAATTACACGTGGATTGGATTTTAAAACGCATTGCTTAACTGAATGTTTTGAGGATTTATGAGTATTGCAAAAATTTGTTTTTTTAACCAATCTCAGGGTTTTCGCAGGTAACAATTTTGATATTTGAAGAACTGGAGTAAAAATGGAGGGCTCAGTTGGATTGGCAGGAGTGGAACATGTTGGTATGATGAAATTCTGGTCTGATTCGAGCTGTTGAAGACTACAAGCTGATAATCCATTATCTGCCATTTGGTCATGTTCTGACAACGACTGTCTGTTAGGATCGTTTTTGCCTGCATCATGATTTTCTGAATCAAGTACATTGTTATTTGGAAGCTGCACATGCAATGTGGGTGGAAGGTCATCCTTGTTGCTGGAAACACTGATGGAGTTTTGAAGTTGACGAATAAACGTTTTCAATTTATATTGTTCCTGCACTAGTCCTTCATTTACTTTTTTTAACACAGCTATTTGAGAACTCATTTGATTCTTCTCCTCCAGAAATTTAGCCTCCTCTGATGCCTTATCATTGTTGATATTTTTGATGGCTAGTAATTGTTCTTCAATTGTTTCGTTCGCTGTGTTTAGCTTCAACTGTAAAATTTCGACTTCGTCATGGAAGCACATTAAACTATAAGTTTGGATGTCCAGACTGGATTGTGACTCGATTAATTTGCTTTCAAGAATCTTAATTCTACTTTTGTACTTTTCTATTGCTGAGCACAAACGTCGAATCACTCTGGGATGGTCTTGTCTTGGACGCCTTGTATTATCCATATTGATATTTATATTCACAAATTAGGAACAAAAATTTAAATAATAATTGTACTGTATTGGAATGTGGCTGAACAGTAATTACTAATAATATTAAATTTTATAGTCTCTACGAACATGAAAATAACGAATGTTGAGAAATGCTGTGGTTCTCGTGAGCTCTGAAGTTAAAATGCAGCATTCATAATTTGAAGTATGCTGGTATATAGCTTGTATTTTCATATTTTAAAACTTTTAAGCTCTTGCAGGATTGAACTTGTAACTAGTATCCATTACTCATTGTCATTGTATTACCAAATACCAAAATTCGTGGAACTGCTGTATTCGTATTTTACAAATTTAGCATCTTTTATTCTTTCTGAACCCTTTTTCGTAGCCAAATATTTGTGAATAGAACAAGGCCTGTGCCTGTAATCACTAAAGCGAAAAACGTAAAATTTTCAAAATAGTACCTATATGGAAAGAATATTAATGCTCCTTTGAGTTGAAGCTTTGAAAATTTTATTATATCTATAATATGTACGTAGGTAGGTGTCTACTACAAAACCCTATATGGGTATGGCTGTATTTGTCTCATGCATATTATGTTTCTATGGATTTTCTCTAATGTAAAATATATACATGCATTTATTGTCAATGTTTCCAAATATCAGTGTTTTTTAAGCATCTAAGACGTTTCATTGTTAATTTAACAATATAAGCTGTTAATTAATGCATATACAGTCGCACCGAGTCTTAATATTTCAGGTACCAATGTGCGCTTACTCGTATATAGGAATCGCGAATAGTATTCTGCGTTTGTTTTTGAAACTGTAAGTTAATCTCTTCGACTTACATCCACTAGTGTCATTTTATGTTCTAGTGTCAACTTCAACATTCAACGATAAGACATCGATATCACAAATGTAAGAGTCAAATTTGCTGTTGTTTGGTACTACTCGTGTTGTACCTCATGGCGTTAGAACCTCTTTATTTTTCAATACGCATTATTAACTTAAATGAATTATAAGATT
Source organism: Willowsia buskii (assembly GCA_034700685.1). Taxonomy (NCBI): domain Eukaryota; kingdom Metazoa; phylum Arthropoda; class Collembola; order Entomobryomorpha; family Entomobryidae; genus Willowsia; species Willowsia buskii. The sequence continues at coordinate 10,990 of JAQIXW010001563.1, read as the reverse complement.
TGCAGAAACTCGTATTTTCCTGAATTGTTCACGTTCGTAAACATTTCAATACAAGTTAAAATCCTTTAATGCATTTTTTCTTCCAATATTTAAAAACTTGAAAAAGCTAACTATGTTTAAACTCTGATGATTGTCGCAGTTATCAATTCAAAGCTTGAGTAAATAAATAATCTTTGCTTCAAAATGTCATCCATACACTCCGTTCCTCCCTCTTCTCATTCTAATTTCAAAACTTCATTTATTCAATATGGAGCTGCTACTTAAATTCTTAAATACAATCAAGCTAATGTATGAATTATGTATTAAACAGCCCCATTCAAAATTATAAAGCATGTGAATGATCTATATCTCTTGTGAGATGACAATAGATTTGACCCCTGCACCTTTTCATTAGATAAACTGCACTATGTTGATATTCAATTAGGGCATTATGCTAACTTACATAATACGTATTATACAAACAGAGCAAAACCAACCATTCCGGTCATGCGTTATCAACAGCTTTCATACATAGATAGATCTTTAATTACTTTTCACGGTTTCAAAATGTTAATTTAACAATTATATGATATGCGCTAATAAATACTTGCTGAGTAAATTTCTTTCGTAGTTTGCAAATGTTAGGTAACACAATGCATTAACTTTTAAGCATAGTGGACTGATCAGCAACAATTATTGCTTACACGAAAAAATAGTTATAAAGGTTGACACACTTGTGATTGTTATGCAGATTTTAGCAACACAAATTCATACACAAAAATTTTATATGTCTAGATACTTATGAAATATATCATGATTTATAGGAGGATATGAATGTGGCCGCAAATACGTTTTCAGATTCCTTTTCCCTTTTTGCATTATGGGGTATGTTTTTACGGCAACATTTATGTGATCATGTAATCATGATCAGCATCATGAAATAATCTTCTATAGCAAAATGCTTTACATGAATACTTTTTGCTCTTCATTCTTATCTGCAAAGTAGAAGGATCATTCCATATTTTTTTAAAAACCTACATTCTTCGGACTACACAAATTTCATGTATATTGTTGTTAGAATTTTTTAAAAGAAGACTTCTTAGCACTTCTCGAAACTTTTCGTCTTGAAACGACATACTTTGAAAACTCGCAAAAATAAATAGTATGTACTATAAATCTCTCAAAAGTAAAATTTATAGCAAAAGAATAACAGTTTTTCTGATTCTTGCTTGCATATTTGCCTGTTTTTTTATTATCTATCCTAAACCCGATGTGAAAAGAGTAGACAAAAGCGAAATTAAAAGTATTCGATTTTTCTCTGATGAGAGTAATAGCTCAACAAAAGCTATCCAAAGTAGTGAATGTAAACAGATTATTTTAGACAAAATTGCTGAGATTTCGGAAACCGGCCAATTGTCTTTTTTGAACACGTTGAACACGAAAGCGTTTCCATGGACTAAATAGGATTTTTGTGCGGAGTCTCAAGACGCCCCAGAAATACGTCGGTTATTATCAACCGAACTGCTGCTCAAACTAGTACCATTTCTGATTCACTCTCCTAAAACCTCCACTAATCACACCACACATGTGTTCCTCCACCTACTAAATTGCCAACACATAAGGGAAACATTTTTTGGTCAAGCCACTAAAGTCATAAGTCATCTAGGAAAGTAGGGATACTATGGCAGTTCGGTTTTGATGTGGATGCACTGGAAATTCATCTTCGCTTGAGTTGGATCGCTTTGTCGACAAATTCTTCGTTTTGGAGTCAATCCAGGCTCACAGTTCCTTCATTTCAAGGAAACCACTGATTTGGGAGCACCTCAAGTTTGACAAGCGGTTTTGTAAGTTTTCTGAAAAAATCATACATCTTGTTGTAGATGACTCAGATCTTGCAAAAATAGATACTAAAGATAATATGGTCAAGAGAATCCAGAGGTGTTCAATTACTTGAAAATTGTAATTGAAATACAAATTACAAATTATTTGTTAAAATAAAATGTATTTCAATTACAAATTACCAATTACTTTCCAGAATTTAATTTATTTCAATTACAAATTACCAATTTCTTTTCATAACAAAAAGTATTTCAATTACAAATTACCAATTACTTTCCAAAATAAAAAGTACTTCAATTACAATTACAAATTACTTTTCAAAAGTACGCAAATATCTTACAAGAACGAAAATTTGTCGCAAAAACAAACAGAACATCGCTTACTTAAACTAAACTGTGTACATCTTAATTCGTGTCGCATGACTGAATTCAATTTTGTGCCACAAATATTAAAATATACTGACTAAATAGAATAATACTCCTGGTTTAATTTAATAAGTGCGAGCACTTCAAACATTTCATCGGTCAGTCTGGATCGCTTTGGACGAAGTATCATTCCTCCATGATTAAAAAGGCGCTCTGATGGTACAGAAACAGATTAAGGCTAGGTTGTATTGTAGCGAACGAACATCTTCTTCACAGATGCAAAGGAACTGAATAAGGAGAAATACTTGCATGGATCGTTTAGGAACTGGAGAGCCAATACTTCGGCTGGTATGGATTCATTGTCATTATTACCAGCTTCGGCATCGATACCAGAAATTATGAAACGGCATCGATGGCTTCCAATTACATTTTGCCAGCGTAATTCAATTACAAATTAAGCAAATGCAATTTTTTATGTAAGTAATTGAAATACAAATTACTCAATTACAGTTTCCAAAAAAAGTATTTCAATTACAAATTACTCAATTACATTTTTCCAGAAAAGTATTTCAATTACAAATTACTCAATTACTTTAATGTAATTGAATTACGTAATTAATTAAGATAGTAATTGTAATTGAACACCACTGAGAGAATCTCAGCAGGAATTTCTAAGATGGATAAAATTTCTGGAGTGGAACAATGCGACTAACTATTTTGAAGAAAATGACTTGTTAGGTGGGTCAATTTAAAACTATGCTTTTAGCGTATAATAATTTGTAAATTTTCAAAGGTTTTGGAGATGATGAGGTGCCATTTAGAGAAAATGTTAACTTCCTGAAAAGTTGCGAATTTGATGATACCTCTGTAGACATCAATATTTGGTTTCCCGTTTGATGGCGCTGACACAGTTTTTACAACAGATTATCCTGTAAGCGGTCATTCGTATACTTTAGGGGATCCCACATTTTGGAAGCTGAGTTCTGCCAAGAAATATTTCAGCCCTTTTAATAATAAAGTTCCAGAATGCGGGGTAAAAGTCGAAGTTACCTATTGGGTGGAATGCATCTCTCTATATATGCGTATCTGCCATTTCAAATAATAAAATTACTTACTGGTTCAGAAGCAGACATGGAAAATTTAAAAGAGTTGTGGAGATTGGTGCAAATTTAGCTCAAGGTAGAATCAAGGATGCTGAAAATGTGCTTGACTCCAAAGCTAAAATGTTCTGGGGAAGGGGACGAATTGAGAAGTTGGAAACATTTCGGAATAAAAACAATGCGGAGGCAGAAGCGATTGTTAAGGTGCCATGGTTTTTGCAGTGTAATCGCGGAAGGTATCCTGGTTTTGATAAAAAGTACGATTCTAGGCTCGATTTATAAATTCAAGTATTCGACCGAGGGCATACAGAAAAATAAAAAGTCAAAAAATTCAAATAACTTTCACTTTAGTTTTTAATTTTTGCAAACTTATTTTAATAATATCAACAATTTAAAAGGTAGATATATGTAAGCGTATTGTATTTTTTAACAATAAACTTTTACTTATATAATTTGGCGTCTATTTTTTTAGTTGAAAATAATAATAACAAAATATGCATATATAACACTTGAAAGAGCATTTGAAAAAAATAGTCTAGAGAAATTTAACTGTCTAGTCTTAATTTGAAATGCACATCGTTTTCTAAAATAGGGAGGTATTTGGTTGTTTTTAGTACACTCTTAAAATTAAGTTCGACTGAATTATTCATCATCATCAGAAACCCCCGCCGTAGAATCAATTTCCATATTTTGGTTTTCCGTGTCTGGACATGGAAGATAAGAACGAGAAGTTCCAGGCTGTGGTTCAATTCCTTCACTTGGAGCAGGAGGAATTGATTTGTTTGAATTTATGTTGCTACTACGGGCGGTGGGATGAATGTTGCTGAAATGTGAGAGAAAATATGGATTGAGTTAACATTGCTAATATTTGAATTAGAGATAGATATTCAATATTATATGGTTGGGATAAGACGATTGATCGTAAAAACTACTTACTGCTTAGTTTTCCTATGGAGATAAAACTGAGCTCTCTTTTGGAACATTTCCCCACAAATCTGGCATCCAACCGAGTACTCTTTTAAGGGATCCGTCAGTTGATGGTATCCAGACAAGTGTTTTTTAAGATAGCCCAAGCTAAAAAACTTGAGCTGACATATCTCACAAGTGAATTGCCACTCCTTAGTCCAGTAATCCACGTGGAATGTGAGGGTCGGTTTCGTTGCAAACTTTTTATTACATTTGCAATAGAAATATCCAGGCTTCGCGTCAGGATTATCATACCAAGGGGCGTGACTGTTCGAACCCTCATGCTGAGATTCTTGCATGGTGTCAGCAGTGGTCTCTGTTGATTGGTTCATGGGGACTGCGGTGTGATTCACTTGTGGCGTCTCATTTTCTATCGGCTGGCTAAGGAACTCATCAAGGTCAAAAAAGTCATCTTCTCCTCCAGAGACAAGTGGATTTCCAGCAGTTGTGGTTACCTCATTTTCATCGTTCTTACAGTTGGAAGGGTTGGCGCGGTGGTTGTTAAGCTCACAAGGATAGAAAAAGTATTGATTGCACTTGTCACATTTATGCTTCCATTCTGTTGTTTCCCTTCGAATGTGGGCTTTTAAGCCCTGGTCATACATATACGAGCTCCCACAGATGCAACGGAATAATTCGGAAGAGTCTGTGGTGTCCACAGCGTGAGGTATTTCTGGGTTAGCAAATGGAGTGAACTGTCTAGTTCGGAAGCTTGATTTCTTCTCGTTGCCTGGTTTCAGTTTTGTTTGAGCATCTGGTGGTGATTTTGCGGGGGGTGGGACTGGAGCAATGGAACTGGTGCTTATAATTGCTGGCATTTGTTCACTCTGATCCACTTCTTCAGCGTTCTCCGATTTGGGTTCAGTTTTTGGCTCAATTTTTATTTTGCCTTGAAAACTTACGAGTGGTGCTGCTGTCACTGACAGACGCAGAATAGGGATTGGACCAAGAGATACTTGCCGATTGCTCAACGAAGTAGACTGATGGCTTGAAATAGAAGATGTATCTTCTGTTTTTATGCGTTTTCGGGCGGGACCTGTCGTTTCATCGGGGGAGACTGGTGGTGTCTCTACTACTGATCCAAATGCTGCCGTGGAGGGGGATGTCTCCGGATACTCGCTGGTTTCAGGGAGGCTCTCTTCAATCTCTTCAAGTTTTATTGAAATAGTTGTATCAGCAATTCCTGACACGGAGGAAGGAGTTGTCATAGTAACCAGTTCTGGAATTAAAGCAGGACTTGGAGAAAGAGGTTCTTCTTTGATGATTGGCGTTTCTTCAGGATGGCTGGGAATGGGAGGTGCTTCATCCACTGCAGAGACTGGTGGCTGGTGTGTGGGGGTGCTTGAATGGGATGTAGAGAGAGAGGTTGACATGGTTTCCATTATTTCATTGTTATCAGAAGTCGGTTGAGGTTCTAGCTGGATTGAAGTCGATAAGGTAACTGGTGTGGTTGCAGTAGAATATTCTGGAAATGCGGAATGAGGGAAGGACATAGCTGTTGGGGTGGGACCGGATGCTGTCGTGTCCATGTTGACGGCTTCGATGGTTTGCGGCTCTGGCTGGAGTGAAGAAGCCGCAGCGGCATAATATGATCGAGGTGGAGTCGTCGTATTTGACTGAGGTGTCGCCAAGGTGGTTGTCATAGGTGATGTAGATGTCGACGGGTTTATGGCACTCCATGGTGTGGAATCGGCGGGAGTAGTTGACCGTAGTTGCCTCCAAAGATTGTCCATTTGTCCAATGATTTCGTTCTGCCTCTCTAATTCAGTTTTATATTTAGCACCACCATTTTCCACCAAGTTTTGTATGTGACCCGACATTTTCCCTAAAATGGCTGAGGTCACGAACTCATTGTCGATCGCCTCTGGAAAATTAGTTTTTTCTGTTAGCTCACGAAGGAACACCAAAAAACGACACTTTTCCTGGACCATCCTCTCCTTCTCATCCTTTAAAGCAATAATTTCATTTCTGCTCCTGAACCTCTCATCCTTCAACTTAGTTTCCAGCTCCAGCTTCTCCTTTTGAAATCTCTCGTCTGTCCCATTTTTATCCGAAATTCGGCCCATCGCCTCCTTCAGTTGGGACTCCAGGGTTTTAACTGTTTCCTTCGCTTGCTCTAATTGACCTTTGACTTCATCACATTTTTCATTAGCTTTCTGCACCTTCTTTTCAAACTGCTTGGCTGTATCTGTTTGGATCTTCTTTTCGCGCCCTTCTGCATCCTCCAACTTTTTCTTGAGTTCTTTAATTAGTAGTTGGTGCTCTTTATCTTTGCTCTTGACTTCCTTTTGAAAGTCAGCAAACTTGTTTTGCAAATTCTCGATTTTCTTGTTCTTTCCCTGCACAGTGCCGCCCTTGTTTTTTGCGAGTTCAGCTTTCAATTTTTTCACCTCATCCTGGAGTTGTTTGCGCTCCTCCTCGAAACGACTTGGAGACGAACAATTTTGGTGCTTTTCCCATTCCCTTTGACCAACAAGTCTTAAAGTATTTGCCTCCAGAATATCACTAATCCCAGGTATCACATTTTCCAGAATGCTGATAAAGTCCGGCTCGGAAGAACGGGAGTTGGAGGGATGTGCATTTCGCATGCCGGATGAAGGTCCCGGCTGGGGTTCGGATGTGTAAGCTGCCATTATGTTACCTACAATGACCATAATTACAATACAAGGCACATTAGTTAAAATTAGACACTAGAGGTGATCGATAGGTCGAGGTCCTATCCCAAAAGTAAATAACAATTGTCTTGAGCATTAATTAGCAAGCACAGAATCAAGTTTTACCTGTCTGGTTCTAGTTCCCAATTATATCAAATCCCCTTAGTTATCTTCCTTCATTGTAGTATTTTCAGTTTTAAATTCTAAACAAATATTTTAAATTTATGTTTTACATATAAAATTATCAATTCAAATAATTCGCGCCTATTTAAAAGTATATTTAGTAAAAGCACTTATTTGCCTATTTCCCACCTGCCACTTACTTGTAACTTACAGGCAGGTAATTTTATCTTTCAATTTCAAAACACAACTCAGATACGACAATTTCTTCCTTTCACTTTACGAGAATTTGGGATTTGGAAAGGGAAAATAGAGAATCCCTCCACTCCACTACTCCACTTTCACCACATCACTATTTGAACTTGGGTTGCTCCCAAATGTTGAAATTTTTTGGTAGCCTTCGGCCTTCACAATATATTCTGCAGCCTTCAGCAGCAACTACACATGCACCCAAAAAATATATAATCCAAATATATATTTCTTGTCGCCATATGATAAGTATTATGCGCTTATTTCATGTCTTATGGATTTCTTTAGGCAAAAATATGTACATTGAAAGCATACAGCAAAATCCTACATTCTGTCCTGCATTTCTTTCTGAATTCAATATACTGCCTATTATACCATTTCTGCTAGACCTTCAAAGCAAAACGTTTTCTGAGCTTCCTAGACTCGACTCTAGGCACCCAGAAAAATGCGAAGCTGAACATTGAAGTTCAAAGCAATTCTTTGCCATAGGACTGTAGTAGGAGTCAGGAGTACAGACTACAGAGTATGCATTACGTCATTACGATTTGGTAGTTGGACTCGACTGCCTGCAATCTGCACTACACTATTCTTTAGTTCGATGCGCTTAAATTCTCTCTGATTTTGCAATATTTGTCAGGTTTTCGTTACAATTTGCGTTGTTCTTTTTACGGGGATGATGCGAAACGATAATGAAACTAAGCTTAACATTCTCTAAACAGTGATTTGTCACATTATATTATAGAGTAACATAAGATGATAAAGTGCTTCAATTCGCAGGTATGAGTGATGAGTGGGAATGGGAGTGAAGGCAATTTTTTGCTTTGTCTCCATGCAGCGAAATCCAAATGAGTCATAGTCATGATGAACGTGAATGAAGTATATTTAAAGTAAACAAGAGTATATACATTTAAGTATTGCTTATGTCTATCATTTTAATACAATGAATAATTAATTAAAAATACATATTAATGTAGCAACCATACTGCGAGAACCGAGTTAATAAATTGTGACTATAAAATAATACTTAACTGTAAGTTTCCCAGCTTATTCCCCTAATTATCTTTGGAACGTTTACTCCAACTCATGATCATGTTCCTGAGCACAATGTGCTCGAAACAATTTGATATTCACATATCTAGCACCATTTTCAAGCCTACAATGTCCACACTTGAAGCCCGTATACTTCTCTTGATGAACCGCTTGCATGTGAGATCTAAGGTTCCCAACTTGTTTGAATCCAGCAGAGCATCGTATGCAAACGAATATGGAGCCATATTTCGCAATCTTGAAATGAGACAGTAATGCAGTCTTGCTTAAATATTTCTTTCCACATTTGCAAAAGTGCAGTTGCTGCGAGCCTTCCTCGTCAGGGCTTTCACTGGAAGTCTGTTGTGGCTCCACAGGTCCATGCTCCTGACGACTTTCATTCTGCTGGAGGGAAGGACCCTGTTCATGACTTGAGGAGGCGGAGTATTCTCCGAATGCTGAGGAGTCAGATGCCTGGGAAAAAGTGACCTCTTCATCGTCAGATTCCACTGTGATAACATCCACCGGATCTGATGATGATGATGGACCAGGTTTTGCTATAGTTGCTGTCTGGCTGGTCTGGGATAACATTACTGACTTTGGCAAGCTGCATTTAGGACTTGGAACGTGAATATTGCTAGAAACAAAAATGAATACAAAAAGTATATTAACAGCTTGGAAAATTTGCATAGTTTTTTTCATTTAAAAAATATTTTAAGAACTTACTGTTCAACTTTTCTGTGAACGTAGTACTCAGACCTTTTCCGGAACATCATTCCACACAAGTAGCACCCCGTGGAAAACTGGTTTAATGGGTCGGTGACTTTATGAGTGTTCATCACGTGCTTTTTTAGATAACTCAAGCAGAAGAACTTTCCCTGACATTGTTCACATTTGAATTTCCATTCCATGGTCCAATAGTGGATGTGAAATAGGAGGTTAGTTTTACTCGTAAACTTTTGGAAACATTGGCAGTACCAAGAACCCTGCACAGTTCCTCGTCCTCTTTTGGATACCCAAGGGGCATGTTTCTTCTTTTTCAACAGTTCTTGCTGCAATTTTCGCAGTTCTCCTCGCTTTTGGTTTGCCAATTGTCTGGCTGAGAATGGACGGGGGAGGTTTTCACTGGCTGGGGGTGGTGCTTGCTGTTGCTGCTGCGGGGGTGGTTGGTTTCCAATGAGGTCGTCGATGTCAAATGCAGGCTGGTTGATAGCAGTGCTGGTATCCGTAATTGGTACTGTCGGTTGTGGTGCATTGCTTGTGGAGTTTTCAGGGTCAGTTGAGTTGTTTCGACAGTTTGAGGAACTGACGAGATGCCTTTTGAATTCATACAAGTAGAAAAAGTATTGCTTGCAAGTATTACATTTGTATTTCCATTCTAATGTCATCCTACGGATGTGAATGCTTAGCCCCTTTTGTTGCTGATAGACGTTTCCACAAAGGCAGCCAAATTTTGAGAGACGTCGGTTGACACCGTGATCTTTGTTGGTTTTGGCGAATGGAGTGTATTGCTTGCGTATTCGGCACCGGTTTTTCTCAGAATTTGGGCTTTGGCTGCTCTGTGCTGTCGAAGAGGATGGTGTTGGAGCGATGGAAAATGTATTGACTATCATGGGTCCCTTATCTGCAGAGGAAGTAGATGGAGATGCAGTATCTCTTGCGTCTGGTTCAGTCTTTGGGGTCAAAACGGTTTCTCGTTGAGAAGATGGTGCCGTCTTGTTAGTGGGAATTTGTTTCGCAGGTTGGGTGCTTGATGGGTTTGAAGGTCGGAGTAGAGTAGATGGAATTTCACTTGTTTTAGTTCGTTTAGGGGCGGGGGCTTCATTTGAAGTAATATGTTGAGTTGTTGCGGTCGAAGCTAGAGGTGTTGTGGGGATTGTAACCGGTGGGATAAGCCGTTTAAGAACGCTTTTGCCAATTATAATTGAGCCGCTTGGAGCATTGCTTGGAGGTTTGTCTGCTGGGGTGACAAGAACTAGACGAGGTGTCTGGAGTGCCAATGTAATTGAAGCAGGTAAAGAAGTATTGGGGGACATTGATGGCATTTGGCTAGTGCTTGTTGATGGAGGAGGTTGTGCGCGGTTGCTATTTGGTGTCGGTTGCGGGGGAGGAGGTTGTGCGCGGTTGCTATTTGGTGTCGGTTGCGGGGGAGGAGGCTGTGCGCGGTTGTTGTTATTTGGTGTCGGTTGCGGGGGTGGAGGTCCTCCGCGGTTACTGTTATTTGGTTTTGGTTGCGTTCCTAATAATGGTGCCAAGGTGGAAGTTGCGGTAACGAACGAGCTGGGCTTGAGAGGAGGAGTTTGTGATGGACGTAATATTGGGGAGATTGTTACTGATGGATTTAGAGCAATGGTTGATGGCAGATGTTGAGTAGATATTCTGGTCCCAGATGAAGACTGTGATGATGTGGACGACGACTTCGCTGATTGAGACGGCTTCAGGACACCGCTCTCCAAAGGAGGTTTCGACGGGGTGGTGCTGGCGACAGGAAGAAGTGTGGCAGTGGCAGGAGCGATTGTTGGTTGAGATTGCGTAGGTACTGTATTAGCTGCTTTGGAGGTTGTCGTGTTGAGCCCAACTGCTGGAGAGGAAGCGGCGGTAGGTCCAACTGTGGGGGTGGATCCCACAGTTGCAGAAGGTGTCGAGGTGGGTCCCACAGTTGGAGAGGGTGTTGAGGTGGATCCCACAGTTG
>JAQIXW010001562.1:0-18691 GCA_034700685.1 Willowsia buskii | reverse complement strand
CTCAACTTGTAACGGATTTATTAGCCAGTATTTGTTTAGATTTCGCTCGTACCAGCATTTAAGCTTTGCAATTTCCGCTTTAGACTAATTATATACAAAATTCATATATTTTAAAAGGAAAAAACGCCATCATCCATTTGCTATTTTTTAGACTTTAGAGCTAAAACCGCTAAAATTTGGTGACGAAAAAGTCCATACCATTTTAAAATATTATGAGTTAAGAAACATTTTATAATCGGTATATTTAAATATAACCTGTAACTTTTCCCCAGCACAAAGTCTTTTAACGTTAACTGATATAGCCCAGTTCCAAGTAGAATTATGAATTTCCTGCAACGCTAAAGGTTTCAGGGTGTCCAGTTGCCGCTTGTATGCTTCCGGTTTAAAAGGGAGGGCAATAGGTATCGTGAATACTCCCGGGCTCCATCGATATTTAACTCTAACTTTGAACTCTTGGTTGTGCTACAATATAAAAAAAGAATTTTGCATAAATATATATAAGATCACCTAACTATAGTAAAATTATTGTTCAAAGAACTTACCTTATCAACAGCGTATCGTATAAGAGCATCAAAAAGTTCGAAAATTTCAGGATTAACGTCTTCTATCGAACTTATTTTGCGTCCTTTCTCAAAACCAAAGTGGATCCATTGTATGCCCAAATCATAGTCTTCATTTAACAGATAATGAAAACCAAGTTCAAGCGCATGTAAAGCGTTCAGCCCAATGCCAGTCTTGACATTTTCGAAAGTACCCTCCCCCATCTGAAAATTATAAAATATAGTTTCTTGAGAAAATGTTTAGATATATTTTGTATAAAAAATTAATTAATTGTACTTCTTGTGTCTTCAGATTATTGCCCATCTGCATTCTTCTTAGCGCTTCTAAAGCTTCCAATAAATCGTCCTTCTTTGGGAATTTCCACTCATCATCCAAATCCTTAAAGTCGATAAACCCAAAACCCTGTGATTTCAGTTGAGACATGGCAGCAGGTAAATCTTCTGCAAATCTGCGAATCGTCCGATAAACTGCTAATGGATGAGAGACTATATATGAAATCAGGTCATCAGGACTCCATGGTTCCTCCTTGGAAGCATTTACTGCACACTTGGCTCCTATTATGGAATCTTCAAAATCTGCCAAGTAGCTTAACAAATAAACAAAATCTCTTATAATAATTTATTTTTAAATATTTTTATTAAAAAATTTATTTATTTTTATACCTTTCCAGAACAAGTGAAGAATTCTTAGGCCCAATCGACTTATAAAATTGTTTTAATAATTCATACATTCCCAGTTCAAAATCAACCAGTCTTTGGAACTCAAATGGATTATGAAGCCAATCCGGTTTCTTGTCATCAGGATCTCTCCTTTCAGCTTTTGAGATGCTAACCACTTAGAAGTTTATAAGAAATAATATTTTTTTAAACAAATATTTTTAAGTCGAATATGCAATAAATTTACACAAATTTTTCTTCTTTGCTTACCTCTTATAGGATTGTCTATTTTAAGTCCTTTAATATTCCTGATAAAATTTTGCACCAAGTCGACCACAAATTTCGTAACTTTTCTCTTTTGTTCTAATAACTTGCTGGTAAAAAAGTATTGTTGGTCCCAATTGGCAGGAATATCCTCCTCATTTTCTAGAAATTCTAGGCCCGTGTAAAGTTTTGTTTCTGCTTCTTCGCAGGGTATCATCATTAAAGATGATATGCTCTGCATATGTTGAAATCTTGCCATAATAATGGAATCTTCCTGTGCACGTGTGTCACATGACGCTAGATTTTGTGAGGATATCAAAATGACAAAATAATATAAATATGAATATAGTGTCTGCGGAAAATGTCGGAAATGTAATTTTTGATCCATTTGATTAGTCGCAAGATGGGGACCATCAATTTAGAAAATGAGTTGAAACTTGTATGGTAAAATATTTTACACGTCACTGAAAATATATTCTATTAAAGCTGATAAGCTTTATCAAAAAATAAGTGAATAATAATCCGCTTCTACATGAGCACTATGTTCTGCAATTTGTCGGCTTTTTGCACACATTACATGTGTTTTAGTACTTTTCCCAACATGTCTAGTTCACTTAACTGCTTATTGTACGATATGATTTTATTACTCATTGTGTAATATTTTCCATGAATTCTTGCATAATTGTCGTCCTGAGTCAGTAATGGCTTAACTAAATTGTTACATTTTACACAACAAACACAGAAGGTCAGACATACCCGCTGCAAGTATTGTGGTGATGTGCAGTCAATGGGGTTTTTGGACATTTCAGGCTGCCCATTTATTAACATGTTTAGCGTAAATCAAATGACAAGAAAGGAAGTGTGGCCAATGTGAAAAGTTTTAAAAACTGTTCATATGATTCATATGAAATAAATGTCGCGTCACTTGAGTAAAAATGCCATTATAAACAGAGCAAATAATAAATAAATAAATGATATTTTTATATACATAGTACCAACCACGAGCTCAATAGCCTTCTGTATATGTTCTTTATTCGTGACTTTATCTCAATTCATTTGCAATACTGACTACTTCTTTTTGTAGGCAATATGAAATTTACTATTAAACAATAAATATCGTAGAACAAAGTGTCCAAATAATTCTGTGACAAAAGATAAATTTTTAATAGCTTGAAAAATTTACATAGCATTTATCCTATATTTTCAAAAGATTTTTGTGATGAAATATGCAGCTTAAGTATCTTTGTCGATTCTACTTTACAAGAAGTTTAAGAGCTAAAAAATCTTTTGAACCACCTCCAACCTATACAAAACTTTTCCATCTGCAGTCACCGAAATCCTCATGTGTCCATTATAACAACACATCAAAAACATCAGACCTGAGACTGGAGCTAGTGCAGCATCCAATCCCACGAAATTTCTTTTCTCGTCCAGTTTCATCCTTGGTCCTGGAAAAGGCTGCAAATGAGATGGCCAAAGATGCAGAGAAAAGTGTCATAAAGGGGAACATGATTCGGGATAACACCGAATTTCTTGCTTCGACCACTTCTTTTTCCATAGTTGTCAATCTTTCTTGAAGATTTAGGAGTCGAGTAGTAGTCAAGTTAAAATTGTTCATATCATATAAAAAATAAAAATATATCATAATATTTTTAAATAACACTTTAAGCGAATATTTTAAGAAATCTTACGATTCATTCCTTAGCTTAGTTCTAAACGAGTTTGTAGGAAGCATCATTGAAATCCTAATGTTATCCAATCCCTCTCTTGGAGATTTTCCACTCTTTTTAAAAATTTTGGCGAGAGATGCAGACACACAAGATAACAACAGAGCTGACATACTCACACCGAAATGATTTTTAATATCTTTCATTTTCTGCAAAGAGACTAGTGGAGATCTTGCATAATATATTTAACGACTTGCTTCATTTTCAGACTCATATTTTGAGAGTTTCTTCCAAGGAGATTGCTTTGTAAAACATAAAGTTATAAATAGTCCAAAACCTACTAGAGCTCTTCGTTGCCTATGTCGTGGTGGGAATGGAAAACAAGTAGAGTCAGATTATCTCACATAAAATCATCGTTTGTATATCATCGAGATCACATTTTATATTTTTTGTACTTGCAAGATTTTATAAGTTTTCAAGACAATTAATTTAGCTTGGTAGCGTGATTAATATTAAACATATTTAGCAATTAAGAGAGTCGATCATAAAGTTTTAATGAGAATTCTGGGAACAACTGGCAAACTTTGTTTTATTGATTAGCACCATAACAAATATTCATCGGAGAATGAAAGATCAGATAATATTGTGACTGTGGGATCCTAAACGAAAAGGGAATACCAGATGCACTTTTATAATTATTTAGTGAGTTCCCATGATTAAGTATTATACTTATAAAGTATAATCAATACAGATACGCAAGTTGCTAATTTCTTCACAAAAATCTTCGATAAATTTATCGACATCCAACCTATTTAAGACTTTTCCATTTGCAGTCACAGAAAGCCTCATGTATCCGTCATAACTAAACATTATAAAGGCAAGATCTGTAGGCGCTGCAATCGCAACATCACACCCCAAAACATATCTCGTCTCGTCTAATTTAAACTTTGGAGGTCCTGGAAAATTCGAACTTACAACTGGAAGGCATTTAAGAGAATTCATAAAGGACGCAAAGGGAGTGGCCAATGAAGCGGAAAAAAGTACCAGGAAGGGATTCATGATTCGAGAGCTTCTTCCCTCGGAAACTTGCTTGTCCACGGTTGTCAGTCTTTCTTGGGGACTTAGGGGTTGAGACGTTGTCAAGTTAAAGGAGGTTGGGTTCCTAAAAATGCATACATATATGAGGGTGGCATTTATTTGAGGGTGACGTTCATCCGTATCAGGATGGGTATGCTAGGTTAGCTATGAAAACAAGCAGACTTAATATTTTACACATGACTTACGATTGATTCCTTAATTTATTTCTGAACGGGTTTGTTGGCAACATCATTGAAATCCTGAGACTATCAAATGTATTCCCAGGTTTTTCTCTACTTTTCAAATTTTTGGCAAGGGAAGCCGACACGCAAGATAACAGGAGAGATGTCAAACTCACTCGAAAATGATTTTTAACAAATTTCAGTGTTTCCATGGAAATTAGGGAAGATCTTGCGTAAATGTGATGATTCGCTTTACTTTCACTGTCCACATTTGAAATTTTCTTCCAAGGAGACTGCCTTGTCAAACTTAGAAATACAATAAATCCAAAGTCTGCAACTGTCCGTAGTGGAAGGAATATCAGGTTGAATACATTTCTAAAAAACTTAAGAACTAAATTTTTTAGTTCTTTTCCTCGGAACTCTCTTCTCACCAATTTATTTCCGTTGGGAATTTGTCCAATTAAAATCTTGTCCCCAAACAGAGCTTCAACAATGGCATGATTTAAAGCAAAACCGTCACCTATGGCGTGATGAAAACGGAAAACTAATAATGTCAGATTATTCTCAGATGTAGAATCAAACTCGTCGTTTTTGTAACCGTTAACCAGATGCACTTCCCAGGGACTAATGTTTTCTTTAAAAGATTTATTCAGGATATCTTCAACTAAGCTTTGATGATATAGTTTAGATTTTACTGGTCCACAATTTTTGTCAATTAGATGCGAAATAAGGTGATTATCGATATTAAAGTTTTTATCCCACTTCCAAAACATGAAGCCACACCACTTATCAATATACTGGCTAAACTCCGGATAAAGCAGTGTGTCCGAATTTAGTGATTTCGCGCGTATCCATCTGTCTAAAATCAGGTCTTTAAGTTCGTCTTGAGACAAATCATTTTCCAGCACAATTGACACAATTATTTGAAATTTTGATGGCTCATTATTGGCAATATTCTTTTTTAAGAAATCGGTTGCCATAAATTGCCCCTGTGCTGTGAGCCTAACAAATTTTGTTAGGATGAACCGATAAATGTAAATGGGAACTTGAACTATTAATATGAACAGAGTAAAAGGAATGAACATTAAAGTTCCAATAACCAAATTTTTTAAGAAAGCCATTTTTACAGGTTAAAATAAAAAATATGTAGAGATCATTTTAAGTTTCTACATTATCCGTCGGTAGCTTCCTGTTTATTGGGAGGTTCTAACATTGTGAATGCGTGGTAAGCTATATTCGCTAATTTTATATTTAAAAAAATCTTGTTCTCTTTGCATTTTCTCAAATTCGTCCAAACTTCTTAATAATGAAAATAAACCATGAAGCACATGAAATGAGAATTATTTCTCAATATATTGTATTGTATTATATGTCTTTATTCAAAGGTGTTCTTTGGGTATCCCATAAACACCCATCAAGTTTTTTTTTACATGTCATAGATAGCATAGTTAAGTGAGTCTTGATTACATTTTCGGTTTACAATTAATATTATGCAACTTGAAATAACAAAATTTTGATAACAGAGTAATAGCATAAAATAAACACCCCTTTAAAGTTTTCAAAATACGCATAGCGGCATAAATTTTTACCTTTAATCTAAACCAAAACCTTCCCTCCCTCTAATTCACAATCCGTGCCATAAGTTTCGGCTGGCTAGTGGCTAACACGTGTCTTTTTATGTATTTGACCTTTAACCCGGGGTCAGCAGAGGTCATGTGGTCATGAGAGCATCCCCGACATCGAAAACCCCCAGGTGATAAGTTTCAGCTAGCTTACTCTCGTCTACACATAATTGAGCTCGTGCAAGCGCACGCACGCACGATGAAATCCATATACGCTGTGCGTAATTAAATTTTCTAAGTTAAATGCTTTTGATTTTCTTCTTATATAACCGGTTTCTGTGTTGATAAGCACGGCCGCTGCTTGCTTCAGTTTGCGAGCACCACCAGGTAGATTATTCCTTTCCTATCTCCTCCAGTATCAGCGTTTCGAGTTGTCCAGAGGCAAATATGCATGTCGCTTGGTTGTGAGTTTTCATTATATCTTTTACGTCGTTCATAAGCATATTCATTTCTTTCGCAATCATCTGAGTAGTGTCGTTGTCCACTTGTTTTCTACCGAATACGGGTCGATTGGTTCCCATAATACTTTCGTAAAGCTGGTCGCAGTAGCAGTGATATTGAGTAGGTAGGTATTGTCTGATAGTTCTATGCACCTCAATGCAACTTTTACTTGGGTTCATGCTTACGTCTTCGAGATAATGTAGAGTATTCGGTTAGGACTGAATACGTATATTATAATACATATACATATATGTATTAAAAACATCGCGTACGAATGATCTTGTCCTCAAAACATGTACTCCTCAAAACATATAATTTTGAAAACACATACTCAAATATACATATATTATGTTTTTTATTTTTGTCTATTTTCATTTTCACAGTAACACAGTCAATTTTTAAATAATTTTAGCATAACGTTCTCGAGTTTACATTGTCCCATTTTTTGGTATTTGAAATAAAGTTCATAACAAAACCAAAAAACACAAATTTCTAACAGATATATTCAAAATGATAACTATTTAAAGCTTCAGTGCTATACATCAATATTAATTCCTGAATACGCTAAAAAAACTACAATGCGCATGCTATTTATTCTTAATGTATTCGTCCACCTTGCACGTATTTTCTAAAGTTGGGGACATATAGCAAGACCCTTAATGTAATCAAGCCTATCAGAGAAAGGATTAATACTGTCTGATGAAAACGATAGAAGTGAGGTCAGCAATATTATTAGGTGTATGGGGTAAATGGACAAATGTAAAGAATTCATTTTCATCTGCTTTTAGATGATGTTTAAACAAATGCTCAATTCAATAATTAAAAAAAGAATTGTGAGACTGATTTGTTCACGGACAGACTTTCAGCCACATCTCATTTAAATAATATGGCCTTCAGCAATGCTGAAACTTATATGTTTTATGTGTATATGTTTTGAGGAAATATATGTTATGCAAATTATAGTTTTTGACCAATAGGTTTTTGCGTACCAATGTTTTGAGGATATAGCTTTTCAAGGCAAATCAGAGTTGATTCATAACGTTCGTATCATTTCCCTTGTTTATTGCTTGAATTTTCAATGCAGTTTTCTTCACTTGTTCTTTAATAGTTGTAGGTAGTCCACTGGTTTCGTATGCTTGATTATTTGAAAGAACAGGCTTTTTGTCCAGATACTTTTGCTTTTTAACGCTTGAGTAAATTATATCTTCGTTTGGTTGAGTAATACAATTTTTGGCTGTAGTTATTTCTCGTGTCAATGTTTCTGCTTTTATTTTTGAGTGCCAGGAGTTCAATTTTGCACACTGATCTAGGATTATTTTCAGGTTTTCTCACTTCAATGTTGGCTATTTCAATGCTTTTGCTCAGTTTGTTCAATAGATTTTTAATGACGAGTTCACTGTTTGAATCTTCTATTTCTATGATTATATTTCTGCTTCTGTCTGTTTCAGCTTTCAGCAGCGCAGATTTGATTTTTTGGCGGAGTTGAGCCAAAATCTCTTCTGCTTTTGTTTTCAAATCTTCAAGTTTGTCACTGCATAACTTTGTTTGATCATTTTCCAGCGTTTTAGCACTAATAACGTCTACGAGTTTTGCTGTGTCGGAAACTTCATTCTGTATAACTTGTAGTGTCTTTAGCACTTGGCTAACCAATTTCTCCAGGTTGACTATTCTCATTTCGCGAGCCGTTTTTACGATTTAAAAACCAGTTTTACCTAAGTACTCGACAGCTTTCTGAGTTCGTGTTATCGCGACGAGTGCTGGATCAAGACTTTATTTCGGGTACTACTAACACCCACTCCTAGCTCACCCCACCCCCTTACACAAACCCACCCCGAATATCGTACTGTCTTATAAATTTGTTCCATTTCCATTTAACATTTTAGCCAAGTCTGTGCGAATTACTTCTCAATACCAAATTCATTAAAATCAATATATTTTATGCATCCACAGCTTCATACGTAATCAGTAATGAGTTTTGTAATGAAACTTTTACTATAAAATGTCTATTTGCCTTTATTTCAACACTTCTAAAGCTAATTAGCTACTAATGAATGATTACTGGTAATAAGCTCATTAGATGCACGTGTAGAACAAGTTATCATGCATATGATTTATGGCGAACCAGGAAAAAATAGATAATTTCCTGCTGGTAAATTTGCACTAGATGTTGCATAATGCTGCGAAATTGCAGTTTTTATATTTTTCTCGTGCGCCCAACATTTTTTGTGGCAAAGCAATTAATTTAGCTCACAGCGTAAATAAAATCGATGTTTTAATGGTATTTAGTATATACTTATACGCCAGTTGGTGATAAAATCTTAATGAGAATTCTGGGAAACACCGGTAATTAGTGTGGAAATTGATTATTATTTTTATATAAACATGTTTGTTGGTTAGCGCTGGCGCTATAGCCAAAATTCCTCGGAAAATGAAAGATCAGATAATATTGTGACCGTGGGATCTCAAACAAAAGTTCTTACAATCACGTATTGTAGTTGCAAATGAGAATCAATGCAGACGCACAAATTGTTTATTTCTCCACAAAAATCTTCTACAAAATCTAAATTCCAACCTGTTCAAGACTTTCCCATTTGTAGTGTAGTCACAGAAACTCTCATGCATCCATTATGGCTAACTCATATGAAAACAAGCAATATCATAGGAATTGTCACATCACGCCCCAAAACATATCTTCATTTCATTTTTCGCGATATTATTTATTAGGAAATCTGTCGCCATAAACTGTCTGTGTCTGTCTGTGCTGTGACTGCTTTACCAACAGAAAAAAGAGACATAAACTTTATTAGAGTGAACCAATATATGTAAATGGGAACTATCATACTTATTATTTCATAGATTTTATATTTATTTGGCTCTTATAATTGCAAAGTAGAATCCATGCAGTTATACAAACTATTTATTTCGTCACAAAAATCTTTTACAAAATCATCCACCTGCAACCTATCCAAAACTTTTCCATCCGCAGTCACCGAAATCCTCATATATCCATCATAGCTACACATCAAAAACATCAGATCAGAAACTGGAGCCAGCGCAACGTCCAATCCTAGCATATTTCTCTTTTCATTTTGCAATTTCGGTGGCCCCGGAAAGTTAGAACTTCCAACTGGCATAGATTTAGTAGAATTCACAAAGGCTGCAAATGGGGTGGCCAAAGATGCAGAGAAAAGTGTCATGAAGGGAAACAGGATTCGGGATAAAACCGAATTTCTTGCTTGGACCACTTCTTTGTCCACAATTGCCAATCTTTCTTGAGGACTCAGGAATGGAGATGTGCTCATATTAAAAATAGTTCCTATTCTGTTAAAACATTTTAAATTTAAAGCACACCAAATATACTTAAATATATTAACATAATATATAATTATATTTTAAAATAAAGTCATATTATATAAAACTTACGATTTGTTCCTTAGCTTAGTTCTAAAACGGGTTTGTTGGAAGCATCATTAAAATCCTAATGCTATCCAATCCCTCTCTTGGAGATTTTCCACTACGTTTAAAATTTTTGGCGAGAGATGCAGACACGCAGGATAACAACAGAGCTGACATACTCACACCAAAATGATTTTTAATATCTTTCAATTTTTGCAATGAAATTAGTGGAGATCTTCCATAATAAATTTGATGACTTGCTTCTATTTCAGAATTACAATTTGAAATTTTCTTCCAAGGAGATTTATTTGGAATAGATAAACTTACATAAAATCCGAAATCTGAGAGAAATCTCAGCGGAACAAGTATTAGGTCTATGGCATTTTTTATAAACGAAATGAAAAAGTTTGTCGTCCCTTCCTTTTTAATTTTTATCGGCACATATTTATTTTTGTTGCACTGATCCATAGACAAAATTTTCTTTCCAAAGAGATCCCCAGTTAACACATTACTTATAGCAAAGCCGTCACCTATGGCGTGGTGAAAACGGAAAACTAATAACGTCAGATTATTCTCGGATGTAGAATCAAATTCGTTGTTTTTATACCCATTAACCAAATGCACTTCCCATGGGCTAATGTTTTCCTTAAAAGATTTATTCAAAATATTTTCCACTAAATGATGATACAATTTGGATTCCTCTATTCCACAATTTTTGTCAAGCTGATGGGAAATAACGTGGTTATCTATATTAAAGTTTGGGTCCCACTTCCAAAACATGAAGCCACACCACTTATCAATATACTGGCTAAACTCTGGATAAAGCAGTGTGTCCGAATTTTGTTCTTTTGCGTGAATCCATCTGTCTAAAATCAGGTTTTTAAGTTCTTCGTGAGACAAATCATTTTCCAGTACAATTGACACAATTATTTGGAATTTTGAAGGCTCATTTTTGGCTATATTGTTTTTTAGGAAATCTGTCGCCATAAATTGACCCTGTGCTGTGACTGCTTTACCAACGGTAAAATAACGAGACACAAATTTTGTGAGGATGAACCGATAAATGTAAATGGGAACTTGAACTATTAAAATGAACAGAGTAAAAGGAACGATCACTAACGTTCCAATTAGTAAATTACATAGAAATAGGAAGGACATTTTTACAGGTAAGAATTTAAGCTGCGGGAGAATTTCAGAGCTACTCCCTGTGTGTAACCTTTAGTGTGCTGTGTAAATACATCTGAACGTGTGGTTGGCTATGATCTTAATTTTTAAATAATTTTTAATACCTTGTCCATTTCCTTCAATTATTCTAAAACATATTATACTTTGTACCCATAATATGCGAATTATTACTTAACATACAATCTATCAAGATTGTTATATTTTCATACAGGATATTTTTTATGGATGAGGAAAAAATGTTACATAGTTTCATGCTTATCAAAAGCATAAAAAGTAAGTAAAGTGTTTGCTTGTGGTCTTGGGTAATACCAACAGATAAGATTGAATATGTTTTCCTCGTGCTGGCAGCTACAATTAAAGTAGAATGGGAGCTTGAAGAGTATTTAGTGCTATTAGTACCAAAGCTAAGCTTACTGACTATTAAAGTTTTGATGAGAATTTTATGAACAACGGGTAAAGAATGTGGAAACTACATTTAATTTGTTTTGAATAAATATTTTTTGCGCTTTATTACATCTATAATTCCTAATTAATAATGTCCTATCCATTAATGTAGGATCCCTTAATAAATTAAAAACTGATCTGAGAAATCTTAATTATTAATCAAATACTCTTCACCAACTCACTCCCAACTTCTGCCTGCATCCATTTTCATGCCTTTTCAAATTCTTCTTAGCCTTAAATCCCGCCCCACAAAGTTGACAAATGTGTTTCCTTTCATCAGAATGCACGGGCATGTGCTTTTTCAAATCCGGTTTGATTTTAAATCTCTTCCCGCAAATTTCACAGGAGTAGGCCCTCTCCTCAGGATGATCTCTTTGGAGATGGGCATACAAAATTTTCACATTTTCCACAACTTTCTTGCAAATCGGACACTGCCTCAGTTTCAAATTCTCACGACGACTACACTTATTTTTTAAATGGGTTTGATAACTAACTTTCAACAAAACTAGACCACATTTTGGACACATGATGTGTTCCCTTTCTTCCAGGTTCTTGTGCAGGTCCTGATGGGCTCTGAGGATATGTCCGGTTTTGAAAGCTTTGCCACACGTGGTGCATTGGTAACGGCGGGAATGGTAGAGTTCTGGATGCTTCACAGGAAATTGGGCAGCGGCCATATTTGCAGGGTCGCGTTTTTCCTCGAAGCTCATGTGCGTCCACTTGTGGCGCTTCATTCCCTTCTCGATTATTGGCTTTCCACAAATGTCACAGGGAATCATGACCTGGGTCTCTGGATGATTTTTGGAACGGTGGCTCTTAAAACTCGCCCAGTCCTCCCCCAAAAATTCGCAGTGCCGACATTTGTAGGCGTCAAGGTGCTTGGCGAGGATGTGGTCGAATATGAGATCTTGGGGCTTTCCAGATCTGGGGTTGCGGCCAAGTATTAATTTGCAGGAAGAACATTGGAAACGGTGCTGCTTATCTAACAAAATTATTTCGATGCCTTCAATGTGAAAGGTGTCATCCTCCGGGTTGTACTGAATGACGTATTTTTTACGGGGGTCTCGTGGGGAGGGAGGGAGGTTGGTGGAGGTGGTGAGGGAATCGGCGGCAGAGATGCTGCGGATCAGTTTTCGGCGGAAAGCGGATATTCCATCTTTCAGTGGATAAGCACTAATTTAAAAGATAAATTCATTGACTTTATTTCCGCTTTAAATTGGATTAAGATAAGTAATTAATATTTAATATGATAAAGCTCACCTTTTGGATGTCTCAGACTGCTGGTTGCCCTCCTCATTTGCTTCTGTTGGAATTTTGCTCATCTTCAAATATGGCCCTCTGTTTAATTAGGAATTAAAATTAGACAGTTAACTTTTTTATTCGAAAAGAAGAAGATCAAATTGAAGAAAAGTAAAGCGTGAATTTACTAATTACTGACCTTTTCTTGCCCGTTGATTTGGGTCTCACAGGTTTTTCGTCTTCTTCAGGTTCAGGGACGAAATCCTCATCTGACGAATCATCAATTTCCTCCTCATTGGAAGAAATATCATCCAAGTGGTCAATCGGTTCGGAATCATTTTCTTCACAATTGTCCATAAGGTCTCCATTATCGTCATCGCTTGGATTTTCCGGGATTGGACTTGGGACACCTGCAAACTCCATGGAATCATCATCAGTGTCGTTTAAATTCATTGGATCTGAAGATTCCACCTTCACATTTATGTCCCAGAACGAGACAGGCTCAGGTCCGGAGGGGGAGTGGGCACCGAAGTGTTGGAGAGTAGGCGTTTTTTCTGGTTCAGGCTCACTGCTGGAGGGAAGCTTGGATCTCCTCTTAGATCTCCTCCTCTCCTCCGGATTTTCCAGTGATGCTGTTGTACTTTTTGTTTCAAAACACTTAATATCACGAACAACTGCAAACAAACCGAAAAAAAAATTAATAACAAAAGCTTAAAAATCTCTCCAAAATGATAAGGTGGCCAAATAGATTTTAATTATTTGTATGCCTACTACCTTTTTCAACTGAATCTCGAACCTTCCTTATCATCTCATTTTCCTTCGAATCAGATCTCCCGTCATCTTCACGTTTTCCTCCCTCCTCGCCGCCTTCCCTCCTCATCATCACATCCCGAATCACCTCCAACTCACTCCACATTA
The DNA here is from genome assembly GCA_034700685.1 of Willowsia buskii. Lineage (NCBI taxonomy): Eukaryota > Metazoa > Arthropoda > Collembola > Entomobryomorpha > Entomobryidae > Willowsia > Willowsia buskii. The sequence goes on along the minus strand of JAQIXW010001562.1, from coordinate 5,039 downwards.
TCTTCACCTCCTCCACCAAGCAATTAAGCTCCTTCAAAACCTGCTTCTGCAATTTCCGAACATTTTCTTCCACCAGGTCTACACTCCTTTTCGAACTGATAACATTCTCAACACAGGGCAAACATTTCGAACAAACTGTCACGCTTTCCGAACACCCTCCACCCTTTTCTGACAATCGTGAAGGCACCTTACCCTCAGTTCCCAAATTGGGAGAGACAAATTCACTGTAAAACCGTTCGAAAGTGTTATCACCTCCTTTGTTCGACTTTGTGATGGAGGTGCAAATCGCACAAATCTTTTCAGTGCTCTTGCGCCTCCCCATTTTAAACTCTTTTTAAATTTTAAACCGCAAACAACAATTTTAGAAATTACAATTATTTACGATACAGCACAGGGATACTTGATTATAATTTTGCTAATATTTTACAGCCAAGCAATTAAAAGAGTGCTGTGCCTCTGGCTTTTCTTGTGTCAGTCGTTTGTGTGTCTTTTCTGTGAGCAGACAACCCGCTCGTTGATCAGATGTTATTTGTTATTGCCTTTTTCGCTCTTTGTTCTTCGTCGACAGCATTGCAGTCTGGCATCCATGAACAAGCGGATGATAAATATTTAGTATGTAAGTTTTAAAACATATTTAAGCTTAAACTGTTGACTGTTTTAATTAATTTAGCAACATTACATACATACATGTATGTTGATATACTAATAGTAGTATTTTTCAATCGATTATTTTATTCCTCCTGGATTTGGAGGAATGCAAAGTGGGAACAATAAATATGTAATTAAAAATCTGAGTCAGAATATGGCCGAATATACTTGTCAGTAGTTAATTTGATTAAATAATCGGATAACTTATTAGTTAAAGCTTAATTAGCAGACATCTCTTCGGTTTTGTTATAGCGTTTTAAACGGAATGGTGGGAAATGTCTCTGTTTTCAATTAACCAGATTGTATGATAAAATTATAAGCTGAACTTTACTTTTTCTACAAATAAATTATTTAGGAGCCAAGATGTGAGCACGAGGTTGACCTTTATTGCTTTACCTCTCGACTTAAACTTAAAGTTGATTGGAATTAGACCTGAACTTTACAAAAAATTGACATTTTTCCATAAAGTGGAACAAAATGGGTTATTATACAATTAAGATTTCATGACAATGCAAAGGTTAAATTGAAGACTGTTTTTACCAAATAGCGACAAACACCCACTTTAATTCGCTACCTGTTTAAAATGTCAATTTAATAATTAAATGATGAAGCCAGCAAACCTGAAATTAAGTAAACGTACGGGAGAATATTGTCGCAGAAGCATTTTACCAAGTAGCACTACCATACGTGTTTAAACGATTTCCAGCAAAATGTATAGCTCACGTTTCTTAAAAATATTTCATCTCCAAATGAAATTCGCACATTTCTGGGGTGGCTGTCCATTCTATTTCAACCTAGAATCCAGATCACTTGAGACAACTCTAACAGGCCATTGTCATCTTCTCTTTCTGATTCAAAATATTTCCATATTCAGTTTCTTCTTCCTTCCTCAACAAATGTATAGATTTCGAAAGCCAGAATACTTTGAAGAGTTCAACTTTGCTGCAGTAGTTTGGATTGCAAGCTTTTTAGGGCTATTCTTCTTCTGCTTAATGTTCCTCAAAGCGAAAACTATGTGTCATGCAATCAATATGCTTTTAAGATTTGCGGAAAACTTTCAACGTAAGAAAAAATTCAAATTGTTAATTATTTTGTTTTATTATGAAATGGTAGTTAGGTATTAAAACATGTGTTATGATTTTCTTTTTAGATACATTTGTACATAAAACCATGACGTGGATAAATCAACCAGCAACTTAATTTTAGACGCACTAATTGTAATCTTGTTTGTGGGGTCAAATATTTTAGGAATCCTATTTTCTTTGCATTATTTCATATATCCTCGATCCCTTTCCTACATTTCATACGACTTGCCAGCAGATTCATCATACTTCTGGGTGATCTGGTTCGGTATTTATTTTTCAAATTGTGCACTTGGAATTACTACAAATCTCGGAGCTATGGCCTCGCTCACATGTATTTGCTATTTCACATGTGCTCAAATATTTTCAAATGAACTTAAACTAAGTACAAATATTAAATATAAGACGATACCTTGCTTGAGATCAAATGTTGAACATTTAACATTAGTTCATCGGATGACAGAAATTGTGCTCAATTTCATTATGATTGAATTCGGCATAAATTTTTTAGTCAGTCAAATCATATGTACAGAAATTGCAGTATTTTCAAATTTGTTAATGATAAATTACTGGGCAAAATTGTCAAAGTTTTTGCGCTTACTACTATTTGGGACATCAGTTGTAGCCACAATAACTTGGAGTGGCGTTTTGGAAATGGCTGGAAGAGTGTTTGTCCGTTCGAAGAAGACAATAGGTAGCTGGAAGTCTGCACACTTGTTTATAAGTAGCAAAAGGATATTAAATATTTGAAAAATTTTAGTTTATCCTGTAGACCATTAAGTGTGGGTTATAAGAAAGCATTCATCATTAGAAAAATCACTGCTCTTATTTACTTGAGGGGATTGACAAGAGGAACTTTTAGGGCAGTTTTGGCAATAAGAAAGTATCGGTAAATTTATTGCTAATGTATTTTCTAAACATTGTTTGAAAATTTGCTTAAAGCACATATTCAATTAAAACCAAGTACAACTATTTAAAAATATTAATAGTCTCTTATTGCTTATTTCTCCATCAAAATCATGCTATCTTCCAAACACATACAGTTTTTAAATAGCAAGTTGTGTATCATGATTTTCAAAAAAGTTCACATATATTTTTTATAAGAGATGAAAACTGTTTTCACTACAGCAACGACAAATTTACTTTCTCTTACATTAAAAAACTTGGAAGCTTGTCCATTTCCTTTACTATAAAAGCTTTAGCTCTTTCAATGAATATTTTAAAACTTTCTTGAAGACCATTAACAATACATTTATGCATAAATATCATTTGTGTGTCTACCTACATGACACAGTTCTTTTTGCATGGCCTTCGGTTGTCTAGTTGCATACCAAAATCAAGACGTCAATGAGGAAGAGGTACAAAATGATGGACACACCATAAAGTCCTTGACTTTAGACGAGGTCTGATTCCAATCTGTTGAGCGCATCCGCCTTTCTCTTTTTCAATACTGTTATAATTTGGAAAAGCATCAATTCAGAATGAGGCAGGTCTCCTGAAAGAAAACCTTATATCCCTTGAGATAAGCTTAAGTTCAAGAAAAAAGATGGCATTGGGCTTATCATGGATTGAGATCTTCAGTCACTTCCCATCTCTTCAGATAACTCACACCTCCATCCAGATTTTCAAAACCCATAAGTTCATAAGTACTAATAACTATTTAATACTTATTTCAGGATTTAAACACGAAATATCTTAACAACGACTGTGATATTGGGGAATGTTCGAAAACGTGATGCTAATTACTGTAAAATAAAAGGGCTGACCTTTCAATTTGACTTGACAGAAGGTTCAGAGCAAATGGAGGAATCGCTAATAGACGGAATATTGACTTTAGAGAAGTTGACAATTGATTGGATAAAATACAACAATCATGCAAGAACTGCTCAGAGATCTATAGCCAGTCATGCAACCACACTTAAAAAACTTTCTCTCCATTTGGCTGGCAGTATTTCTGATAGCAACATATTTCCCATTCCGAGCATCTCAGGTCTACATACTCTTAAAGAACTTATTAGAATTCGAAAGACATAATTTTATCAAGTGACATCTTTCAAATTGATTATTTTATTCCTCCCTGAATTCGGAAGAGTGACAAGAGGGGCTAATAAATAATCAAAATCAAAGTCAGAGCAACAATATGCTTTGAGCACATTTGATTAGGATGCAGAAGCAGGATATTTAACTTAATTAAAGCTTAATTAGAATACACATTTTGCTCCTTATTGTAGCATTTTACACGAAATGGGAAATATCTTTGTTGCAAATTTACCAGCTTATATGATAAATTATAAAGTAAACTTTCTCTATGAATAAAGTATTTGGGGAAACAAAAGGTGAGCACAGAGTTAACTTTTATGGATCTTCTGTTCGACTTACACATAACTTATATATAATATTAATTGAATTTGACTTGAACTTTACAAAAAAATGTCATTTTCCCATAAAGTGGAACAAAATGTTTCAGGACAATGTAAAGGTTAAATGCAAGACTGTTTTTACCAAGTAGCGACAAACACCCACTTTAATTTGCTACTTGTTTAAAATGTCAATTCAATAACCAAACGATGGAGCCAGCATACCAGACACTAGCAAACCTACAACGGGAGAATATTAGTTGCTTTTAGTTGACTATTGCTGTCTTAAGAGTCTCAACAGTTTCCTTCAAAATGTATAGCTCACGTTTCTTAAAACTATTTCATCTCCAAATGAAATTTTCACATTTCTGGGGTGGCTGTCCATTCTATTTCAATCTAGAATCCAGATCCCTTAAAACGACTCTAACAGGCCATTGTCATCTTCTCTTTTTGATTCAAAATATCTGCATATTCAGTTTCCTCTTTCTACCTCAACAAATGTGTAGATTCAGAAAGCCAGAGTATTTTGAAGAGTTCAACTTTGCTGTAATAGTTTGGATTGCAAGTTTCTTGGGTTTTTTCTTTTTCTGCTTAATGTTTCTCAAAGCGAAAACTATGTGTCATGCAGTCAATATGCTTTTAAGATTTACGGAAAACTTTCAAGGTGAGAAAAAATTAATTATAAATAATTATTTTGTTTAATTATAAGATATTAGTTAAAAAATATGTCTTTTAATTTCCTTTTAGGTACATTTATGCATAAACACTATGACGTGGATAAATCAACCAACAACTTATATTTGGATGCTCTAATTTTAGTATTATTTGTGGGCTCAAATATTTTAGGAATTTTATTTGCCTTACATTATTTCATATATCCTCGATCACTTTGCTACATTTCATACGACTTGCCAGCAGATTCATCATACTTTTGGGTGATTTGGACTGGACT
>JAQIXW010001561.1:0-18700 GCA_034700685.1 Willowsia buskii | reverse complement strand
CTGTTGCTCATCAGTTTTATATGACTAGCTATATACCTACGTATCTATATTTCCTCGACTCGAACTTTATCTACAAACTGTACGTCAGATCATTTAATGTGGCACTTGCAAAACGGGAGCAGCATCATCTTGAGACGAGTATCTCTTCGGTTCTCTCGCTTTTTAATAGTCTAAAGTTCCCCAGAGGAATTTGTCAGAACCAGGAACATTCTCAAAGGAGCAATGCAAAGTAAAATGAATACCAACCAGTTGAAATGAACAAAAATTGTAGTCGAGCGAACACAAGAGAGAGAGAAGAAGCGAGAAAAATCCAGCCAAACGAGACCCAACAATTTTTATTGTGATATTATTATTATTATTATTATTATGGTACCGGTGGAGCGCCTAAATTGTGAAGAAATAGATTTTTGCCAATTGCTGAAGCAACTTACGATGAGCAAAGGAAATTGTCTCATTCATTCTCTCGTTATTTTCCTTAATATTAACGCATTCTTAGGAAGGGATGGAAAAAAGAAATACTTTTGTGTACCGGCATCTTCATACCTTCTACATTTTCCATCCTTTTGAAATAAAGTAGCACAATTTTACATGTTAAATAAATTGAGTCCCACTTTAGTCATTCTTACTCAGTGATAGAGTAATTTTATGTAAGTTTGTGAATGTCAAAGAATTTGGAAGAGAAAGCTTAGCAAAACCGTTTTCTTTTCTCTACATTCATTCGACGTATTCTGGAAATAAGAAAATAGCTAATGAAAATAATAAAACGACGAATATGAAGACCCACTTATATGCGTTTTGCCCAGATGCAATGTAGGAAAGAGAGAGAAGAGAGAGAAGATTCATTGAGTCTGTTTTGATTGGAAAATTATATGAAATAAAAAAATACGTAAACGTATAAAGCGATTTTATGTTAAAAGGGTTCGACGCTTCAGTTTTAACTTGTTGTACAGCCTACGTCTACGTGCAAAAATCGTACAGAAAACTATTACGAAATGAAATAAAAGAACAAAAACCTTTTTAGTGCACAAAGACATGTATATATCATGAAATAATGAATCCATCCATAATATATGTAATATTTTATTATTACTTTATTTTTCTAATTTATTTTTCTAATAATAATACCAACTTGTACTAAAAAGCAACATGGAAATATACGTAGAAATATATTACGAGGTTTGAAGAACCACACGATATACTGTACAAGCAATAATAATGCTAATACCTAATAAGAAATGGAGTACCTTTTTTTGCCATTTCATGTCCCTCAACCGAGTTTTATCAAAAATGATCATGAATTTTCGATGAGGTATAGAGAGCTCACTCTAAAAAATAAGGAACTCAACCTGTTGTTATGAAGGCATAGTGTATGATACCCATAAAACATTAAATTTCCAGAGCATGTACGATGCACACGTTTGGAAAATGTAGGAATGGTTGAATTTTATGATATTGCTGGTGCTGCAAGTGTGGTGTTGGTGAATGGAAGAGGGAGGGCGGATTGCAAACACTGTCAATTTAACAATGTCATGATATTATGTCGTATGTATTAGTATTCCAAGTATTTATGTACATTTTCCTATATTATATTTTGAGAAAGAAGAAGAGCACACTGTTTCTTTTTTTTACATGACAAAACGCATGTTTCCCTCCATAAAAAACCAATTCCACACGGTCCTGAATTCCATTCCTTTGTCATTTCCTTTTTTTCTCTGTCTTCCCGTTTTCTTTCGAACTCCCTCTATTTTTGCATTTTCTTTTTGAGTGTTCACATAATAGAGAGCAGCAGAAAATTACTCAGCAGAAAAGAAAATGCTTTCAAGGAAAAGTTCCATTAATCGATGGCAATATATATACCACAAAAACAGACATATTCATATTATACTCAAATAATATTATCTTCTCTCGATGCTTCCTTCATCTTCATTTTAATGCTCGATAGAAGAAAAAATGTTTTTATACTTTCTCTGACAAAGAGAGAAAAGCAATAGCACGTACAATCTAATGTTGTTATTATTACAGTTACATTGAACAATAAAATGTTTGCCCTGGCTTGATAGTTTCAATTTGTGCATGCATTCTTATATGAAAGGAAATGGAAACACCCAATCTATATTTATATATACGAGTCAGGGTTCACTGGTTCGAGCAGTGAAAGTAATCAAATGGAAACAATAAGTAACTTAAAGCGATATAGCCCGAAGCAAACGCTTAAATTTAAATCCCCTGCTGGGTTTTTGACGAAATGGGACAACAAGGTATTTGTATGCGATACAATTTCATTGAAGAGCATTAAAACTTAAATTTAACGAGTACAAAAAACACGGGAGAATGAACTACTTATTCAAATCCTTTCGTAATAAATTAACATAATAAATTGTGGAAGTTGTAAATTCTACTTATACCCCTTTATAAAGATATTGGCTAAGGAATTAAAGTGTTTGAAGAAAGGAAGGGATTGAATGTGTGCAAATTTTGTATGCACACGCATTAAGGAAACAAAAAGACGAGACTTTTCGTGTGTTTTGTATAGCCAATAGCCACCTATAACAAACAACTGGATACGTATAGCCAACTAACGTGGCATATTTCATATTTTGTGTAGTAAATAGCGTCAACGTTCGTGTAGAGCACAAGCACACTTTTAAATGGTTTTTTATTCAACTTCCTTTATCAGCAACAGAAACAAAAAAGAGATTTCTCCTTCTGCTTAACAGAGCAATATGGCATAATGATGGAGTAGTTGTTATAAACTTCACTGTGTGCCATGTTACATGTAGGTAGGGCTCAATGATTGGTTGATTACATGTATTTTATCTATATACCCATTTACACACCACTATTTTTCCATTACCTTTCCACACACAAAAATGCACTCACTTTCATGTACATAATATAATCACGTATGCAAACCATGCGTACAGCAATAATTGTGGTCACTTTCTCTTTTTTTTTCTCTCTCTTCTTCAGAGTGTTTTTCCCTTTTGTTTTGTTATGCAAATGATTAGTGGGTTGCGTGTCTAACGTGCAGAAACACAACCTGGGAACCTGCTTTTGGGATACTCTCAAGAACGAAAAAAACATGTTTTTAGAAAACAACTACAACTATATTATCGCGTTTTGTTAACATGCAAGTGCAAGTAAATGGGGACAAGGGAATACACACAGGAGGGCTACAATGTAACTGGGAATATGGAAGCGCAATAAAATATTCCATTGTTGCTGTGTTGTTGTAGCATGTATAATGCGAAGTTGGTAATCAGGCAAATTTTGTGGAGAAAGTTGAGTTTGAGTTTTCCTCGGTTTATAATGTGCATGGTGAAAAGTGTGCTTCCTTGTTTGTGGTTTTTTTGTTTGTGTTTTTCATGTATGATGCCAAAGGTATTTGCTTGTGTGTGCATGCATATGGAACACAAAAGGCAAATGCTATTTTGTGTACATGAGAAAGTGTAAACTGTAAACAGTTGTGCATTTTCATATGAATATGTAAATATGTATATATAGCCATAAGTTTTCGTACGCAGCAGTTTGCAATGAATATATGTATTTTACTTGAAAAGTCTTGAAGCGACTTACGGAAACAAATGGTAGGTAAAAAGAAGGTGGAACGTTATGACTATTAAGGTAATGGTCTAAAGGTGGAACGTGCGACTGAACAAAGAAAACTAAAACCGCACGCTCTTGTCGGTCAAAGAGTCCTTTCGTAGCACTACTAGACAGCTACATATATTATATGTATACATACATGCTAGAGTTGTAACTGTATATTTTCAAAAAAAAACTATGAATACAGAGGGCATATATTCATGTGTGAGGACTTTCAGGAAAGATAAATGTGTGATAAAGTGTTCACTTTTTTCTCTATTTGTTTATTGGCTCATGGATTTTCTGCTGTACCGGGACCCAATCATCAACTTATAGAATGGAATATGATGACCTATCTTAAATGATGTCAGTACGATGAATAAAAGGGATGTTTGGCTTAGGAAAAGAACTCAAATAAAAGTAATACTTTACTTCTTTGAACGATTCAATACACTACAGTGTGGAATTTTGGAATTCAGATGTATATATATCCACTTTATTTATTTACACAAGTTCAAGTCATTTTATTTACTTAAAGTCACTCGTGCTCCTGCAAAAAACAGTGAGATAAATCATGTTTGTATATTATTATTATTTTTTAACTGGAGAGAGCAGAAGCAGTGTAGATTTTTACATATTATGAGTCAGGATTTGTGCTTCATTGTTTCAAGATGCCCCACGTCGAACTATTTCATGACTCTTTACCAACAAAAGTCAGTATCAGGTTTGCAAAAAAAATTTCATAGTATGTAGCAAAAGTTTTTGTAATAATTTTAACGAAGTGTGGTTTAAAGTTTACTTCCAGATGTAACCAAAAACGGTTAAAAGCTAGGTAGCAATATACAATTACTTCTATTTCAAATACACAATGTAAATACATAATGCATTTCATATTAGTTTGCTGTTCAGCCCTGTGACTTTGTCCGTAAATTTTTACTTTAGTTTTAAGTGCATGCTAAAACCCTAGTTCAAGAAAACTTTACATTTTTCTGCAAATCGTATCATATACTTGTCCAAACAAAATGGGGTTGGCATAATATGCCCTTGCCCTTAACTATAAAAGAAGAATAATAATGTGCTTATCTTAAGCCTGCTTAATGCTGACCGTCATGTCATGTGCAAATAATCTCGTAATGTTACAGCCTTAACATCCAATAAAGAAAATAAGCTAGCGCTGCTAACAAAATATGGTCTTAATTTTCGAAAATTTTATTTATACCGCACCATACAATCCCATGAATAAAAACTACCATCAAAAATGTTTTTCCAAGCTTCTTTGCCCAATACAAGTTTAGCATTCATAAAGAAAATATTTTTCACATTATGTTTATAACTGTGACCATGTTTTGGACCTTTTAATGGACGAGTGTGTGTGTTCCGCAGTGGAGAGCTGTGGCTATATTTTTGTAAAGTGACAGGTCGTAATGTTACTGGCGATTTTCTCGACTATTTACTCCCTACCAAAAATAAGCTAAGCTTAAAACCCTCGCTCGTCCATGTATTCTTTTGTGGTATGTACTTTGCCAGTCGATCGCTTTTTATGCTGCAAAGTACTTGGAGCTTACGCAAGCTTTTCCTCGATTTTTATGTGACGATACTTCAAGTTGAACGTTTTTCGATGTGGTGGTAGTAATAGTGGCGAAAATACTAAACAGAGGAGGAAAAACTTAAAGCCAGGCAGGGAAAGAAAAGCTAAACATGAACTTTGTTTTCAGCTTCTCGCTTTCCCCCTACATTCTCTTGTGCGTGGTTTTGTAAAACATCGACGAAAAGATGCTTCTCTCATGCTAGCATATTGTTTTGGCATGTAATATGAATGCAGTGCGGTACTTTCCGTAATGTACTTAGGGAAGGATGTGTTGTGTGTACAAACGGAATCTCATGAATTGCCTTTTTTCCTTCTTCTTTGCCAATGTAACATGCAAGGAGAAGCCTACTTACTCCAGTGTAAATATATCTATAACTAAACATACATTTTTACCAGTAATCCAACGTATGTAGTCTTGAAAAAAATCAGCGAAATTCCAGTAGAGTATAGAAGTATAAATTTTTACGTATAAAAAAGACCTACACATATACATACATGCATGAGACCTTATATTTTCCTTTCGTTGAGTTTTTTTTACTTTGGCTTAACTTTCTAGCAGCAAATATTTATGCACTGCACACCATACCTAATTTACCATTACAGACGCTACAAAACATTCTTTTGTCGAAGGAAAGGGAGATTATAAAATATATAATAATTTTTATGATCAATATAATTTTTTTCTTTGCCATACAAAAATATTATGAGGCACAGTGTACACATTTATACTAAAGCACATTAGAGAATATAAGATTTTTGCTTCTTGCTTTCTTCGTGTAAATTTCCTCTCACTACGATAAAATGCCATATACTATTTCTCAGGCAAGTCATCCACCCTTATAATCTGATACTAAGACAGTCATAGAGAAGTAATGCACACTGCAATGAAGAAATGGAATAGTCCAGTTTTGTACTCCAAGTCCAGCACAGGACAATTTTTGCTTTCTACATTTGTCCCGCTGCACAATGGAATGTATAATAATAAACATGTTCTTAAAATTTCCTCGATAAAGTTGGCGCAACAAATCCCAAAAAATCCATGTTTGTCTATGCATTGCACTGCTATTCTCATCCTTTCCTAAGTATTATTCCTATAGAGTTGGTGCTGTTGAGCTGCACGTTGGAGTATGAACGATAATATGGGTTTTCGCATACTATTATACAGGGAAGTTACTGATTGCCTGTGCTTTTCCTTGGTAGTATTTTTACTAGTAAATAGCTTCTTGCCATATTGCATTACATTTCGTTACTCTCTGCATTTTACTTAGGGTCTTGCTCTAACATTATACATTATCATCAACATAACATCTTATCATGAATATCATGCTAAATAAGCCGCATGCTTGTGCTATGATGTGTACACAATTTTTTGCTGTTGTTTGCTGCTTCTTCTGTTCTTCTCCGAACATACTTTTCCCCCACTGCTGCTTCTACTGTGCTCCACATTTGACGTTATGCCCACTTTATTTGCCAAAACTTTTATATACACATAAAATATTTCACTTTTACACTGCATTGCGTTTTCTTTTTCATCTTCCTCCTCCTTCGCTTCTTCACGAAAAAAGAGTGAGGAGAGAGGCTCTATATCTATTGCTGAACTTTATGCTGACTTTAGGACTTTAGACGAATGAATGGAAAACATGTATGCATTCAGTCTGAGCTTTTTATATGTCCTCTGAGTTGAGAGAGAGAGAGAGAGAAAATGCTCTTCAGAACGAGGAAGCTCCTGAGCTGAACATGCTTCCTCAATTCCTCCTCCTCTCCTGTTCATTCTTTTACTGCACACTTAAACTACCGTACAACTGTCGTCGTTGTTGGTAAAAGTTATCCGACTTATCCTCATGCAAAAATCAACTTTACGATATTATGAATGTGTTTGATGGGCATTGAATGAAAGGCATTGTCAAGAACAGTGTGAAACGACGACAGTAGTGCACAAAACTCCCTCACTACTTATCTCGCGATTACTTTACATATATTACATAATGTACACAAAAGAATAGAAAACTTCCCTGCTGTCCTACGGTATATAACTTATAACAAAAGCAGCTTGTAATAGCAGTGCTTCTAGTTTAAATTATAATGCAAAAAATACGTATACGTACACAAAAAGCATTAAAAAATCATACATTTCATTGGACTTTCTTCTCTCGGTAGTATAAATATTAAGCATTAATACATTATTAGCTTCATATCATCGAGGTTTTTGGTTTTTCCAGCAAAGAAAACCACCGCGTCCCATATATTTTCCCTAATAAGTTTTTTTTCTTTGGTGTTGTGAATGTGTGACTACACAACCTCCACGGAGTATTAGCCCACTTATATTATTTGTCCTTTCTTCTCTCCTTTGACAATAGAATAATGTATAAGTAGCAGTGAGCATTACTAATGCATAGTGTTATCCTTCTTTTCTCTCTCCCTCTCGCCCTCTGACTACTGCTGTGGAGAAGTGATGAAAGCATAATAATATTATGCATAAAGTAAAGAGAAAAAAGAGTTTGGCAGCGCTGGTCGTATAAGCTCGTATGCATATAGCCGTAAGTCCCGCTGTATTTCTTGTTATTTCTTCATTTTCGCTCTTGTGTATAAATTGTACATGCGAAAAAAAAATCAGTAAAGCTTGTGCTTTTACTCAGCTTGTTGTAGATTTCATAGCAAGTATGATGCATGAGAAAAGAACAGAGGAAAAGACGATGAGGGAGTAAAGGCTTGTCTTTCCATTTTCCTCAGTATATATAGTCAAGTCAACTGCCGGAACTGGAAGACTTGCTTGGTGGTGCTTGTCGTCGTGTGTAGCCTCAGTATATACAGGAGCGGCATCAGACATAAAGTGAGCCCAGTGAAGCAGTAAGCTCAGCAGGCTCGTACTCATGTGTGCAGACATTATGTTATTGGCAGAAAAAAGAAGTTGCAGATTTGCAGATATCGTTTCATTCATTTATACCAACAGCAGCAGACTTAATCAGATAGTATGTGTTTTGTAGCAGATTTTTTGGAAAGAGAGAATGAGTGATTATAGGTAAAAAAAAAATATACAATAGTACATAATGTGTAATGTGTTGTGCTTCTAAGTAGTGTTGGTGGTGATGATGATGAAAAGAGTATAAGTGCTACAAGCAGAAGGAGGAGTAGCTGTAAAGCTTTGTTCGACAATTTTTTTTGCTAGGCCAGCACCAGTGAAACCGCTTCAATGTTCTCTACTCACTAGAGTATTTAGTAAAGTGAAAAAGATAAAAGCATAGTACACTTGAAACATCATCATCGTCCTATCGTGATCATCAGTGAGGCAATCAACAGCTAAACGCTAAATGTGTACGGCATCTTTCATAAACACTACAAAAAGGTAAAAAGAACTCTGAATCTTGTTTAATGAAAATCTATAGACGCTACTAGATACACTAAAATATTTTTTTCCTAAAGAGACAGCCCATAACATGTTTTTCAACAGAAGAATATAAGGTGTTAACACTTTACAAGCTTAAGTTTAACGAAATCTAAAAAGATTATTAACTATCCAACAGTGTATAAAATTAATTGAGTAATTATTCTCATATTATATTTCATTTGCTCCGTGCTCTCGTGTTTGTAAGCTGCTGCGTGCAACTATTGCTGAGAGGGTCGAAAGCATAGAGAGCAGACGCTGACTCTTCAAGATGAAAATTGGAAGCAGCACGCATATAGCAGTTTAAGAAGCTAAAAAGCTATTAGTACAGCAGCGTTGTCGAAGCCAGAAAGAAGAAAGATTCATACTGCTCACGTTGCACAAACAGTCTTTTCTTTCCCCTCTTGTTTTTCCGTCTCTCCTCTGATTGATGACTTTTTGACCCTTCTCTCTTGTCTTTTTCGTTTCTCTTTTGCTGGTATTATGTGATGTGGATTATTACTACTTTTGGTACCACGAGCATATAAACACGGCATGTTTGCTCATTCAAGCTGCAGTGGTGTTTCGCGTGCTATAATATGCTGTGGATCTGATTTCTGAAGCCGATATATATATACCAATGCTTGCCACTGGGTGCTGGTGTTGAACAAGATTTATCTCTTGTTATCTTAAACATACTAAAGAATTAAGTGGACTAAAGCAGAAAAGAGTATATTTATCAATCCGTCTTCTTCTTCGTTTTTTTTCCACTTAGCTTACAATTTTCATCCTAAGTGATGATCAGATAGTAATTTCAAATATAAATGAAAACTTAAATCATAAATGTAATCAGGACAAGCTTCCTATGGCAGTTGAGAGGATGCACTAGAAAATTTTCCTTGTGTGTGGCTGTGGAGTGCCAAGTGAAGTAGAGGGTGAAAGAAAAACAGATTTTCAGACTGTGAAATTTTGTAGAGAAACGCACACACAAAGTCAGGTTCTTCATAATTACACACAGTGGAACAACTCAGTTTGTTACTATTTCGTTCATCAAAAAAGTTTTTTATCGTGACTGTGCTGTCGTTTTCTATATATGCAAAGAAATTTATGGGGTCAATCTGCCACTGTATGATCTGGAATCTGTATTGAGAAATACGTCGTTAATAGATGCGGAAAAAAAGTTGCAGTTTCACTACCTTCTTGATAAGATAATTTTGCAGAGTTCTGTGAATCGAAAATTGGAAGTTGTATAAGCAAAATCTATATGAAACTAATTACTAGCAATAAGTACTGTGTGCAGTATAAAGTTTCCAGCTTGACTCGCTTCAAACAAGATATAGATTTACTACTTTTAGATGCATACTTCAGAATTCTTATACATGTGAAAATTGTAAGACCACGATGAACACTAGGATGACACCTCATTAAAGACAACCAATTCTGGATTTTGGATACGTGAGGCAAGTCCTTATTAGAGTGTTATATGTATTTACGATCAGAGAACCCACCGATCCTTTTGATATCTGCATGAGTTGCTGGAGGGTTTTCTAGTGACAAACGAAAGGAAAGCAGATTTTTTGCTCGACATAATTCCTACAAAGTAGTGAACATCCGTTCCGACAACGACGCTTCGCCTGAAATTGTGAACTCTGCATGAAAACTTGGCGGATTCAGAAGTAATTCAACAGTTTGTTTTTGTATAAAAAGATACAGTTCCTGTCAACTGCATTCGTCCTCAATGTAAGCAGCCTATTATTATATAGATTCGTCATTATTATATTCATCCATGTGTCTATGATTGTGACACATTTATAAATCTTATAATCATACGTTAGAAAGTGTATGTACCAGAAGAAATGCTATACCAAGTAAAAAGTATACCTGAGCGATTATCTGGTTGTCGTATGTTTGGCACTCTTTTATAGCTATGTACATAATAAACAGCTCAAAAATTCTTAACATTGAGTTCGTCTGTTTTGGTATACGACTTATGTAGTTTGCTTTCACTGGCGAAAGCATAATGCAAAACTTTTACTTTGGGATTAATCGAGAGAATGTTTCGTTTCCAGATAAAAAGGAATCTATTCGCAATTCCCATACTTCTCAAATGTAACTGCTAGTTTTTCAGCAAAACCTGCAGCACAGTACGCAGTATACTCGCGATAAAACTTTAACTTGCAAATTTTGTTTCAGTTCAAAGCTATTTGCCTTTGACTTTCACAATGAGTAAATACATAATCGCTAATATTTAACTTTTTCCTATTAATTTTTCCAAACATCAAGCATTGAAGCCTTAAAAAGTAATAAAAGATGGAACAAAATTTCTCTTTCCTGTAGCTTTTCATCTAATTTTCTATATAATTTTTATCTAGAATGATAAATTTATACGAAATAAAATATGTATGCTTCACAAGTTCTTACTTAATACGTTTTTTCATTTAAGCTGGTATATGTACATAAATTTTATTTTTTAAATGTGCATTATAGGAACTAATACAAAACTGATATAAATCGAATCAATATACGACGTTGCCTGTTCTTCAGTGTAAAGTTAAAAACATTCTCGATAGTTCCTGAGTGAACTTTTATTATCTTAATTTTACAGACATACAACAGGCTATTTACATAAGTTAAACTTTACGTCTTTATTACAAATTATCAGAGCATAGCACGTTACCTTACTTTTCACACAATTACGAGTTTCTTTGCACACTTTTCATTCGAAAACCAATTATGATTATTATTTTTCATACCAGTAGTTTCAAATTGCTCCGACCTGGTCAACACAGTTATGTCTACTTTGTATTTTAGGTTGTAGGGAGGCTGGGTAATTTACACAGAAAAATTAGGTGAGTTGCAAAGTGGGGTGTTGAAAATGATACAAAAGTCTGATCTTGTTAAGACAAGAAGTAGAGAAGAAATAGATAGATGTATACTTTCACTAACTTCGGTTTTCTACCATCAAGGTAAACTACCATCTCCTTTCTCTTCGTCTCTTTATCTTCAAACTTCCACTTATCCAAGCTGGTTCCTGGGAAAAGAACTTATAAAAGAAAAACATCTGTAGTCTAAATCTCAATCTCAATTACATTTTCTTTCCTTTATGTATATATATAAAATGCCTCCGTAGATTTCATGAGCTTCAGCTATATTATTGAACTCAATGCTGGATGTAGCCATTTACGTTTATAAGAAGTGTTTGCTAGAAAAACCATCTACGAGCGGATTTCATTAGCAAATCTTAGACGAAAATCCAATCTGCACTTCTAATTCTCTTTTGTCTCCAGATATCCAGAGGAAGGCATGTACTTTGTGTATATATAGTTGCAGACAGGATATAAAGACAATCAACGAATAAAAGAGAAAATTGACCAAAGTACTAAGACCAAAAGCTTTTCAAATTTACTCTCAATAGTCACAGCCTTTCAGAGTGCTGCTCATGTACCGAGAAGTTGAAAGTTCGGAACTGTAGGCAATAAGATCTTTGAGATTCTATGCTTTCCGATTTCAACATAAACTTATTCCCTCGTCTTTATTTTTCATGGAGAAAGTGTAAATGGAAAATACCGTCCTATGTACATAATACATAAGCCAATACATCAAACGTCAAATTATTTTTACTTGTAGGTATGTAGAACAGTATTTCAGTGAGCGTGTGAACAAACCCAGATAGATTGTATGAATATGATAAACTTGCGTACTTCTTTCCTCTACGACTGTGTTCGTATGCACGCTACTTTCTCATTAAGACAGCAAAGTCAGCATCTTTCAATCTAAAATCTTCACAGCCAGTAATGGAAAAGAGTAATGAGGGTTCTCTTCTCTCTTTGGCTTCCAAAAATGAATTTGTCTCTCCCTCTCACAGTTGCCACTATATTCAACAACGGTAGTGTGCATTTATTTGTCGTAGTAATATCTAACGGTCATGGCGTTCAGCCGTTATTAAAATATCCCTTCGTTACAACCATCTGCACTGTGAAAACAGCATTGTTCTTTGCGTATACAAAAAATAGAACATAATTTGGACAAAGCCATATGGCTTCCATGAAAATCTTGACCGCTTTCTCTTTGCATTTGTTTTATTACTCATCATCAACGTCATGCTACAGTTCAGCCAGTTCAGTTGTGTCTATATATTAGATCCGTTTCTACTTTGTACATTTCTATCCGCGAGCACGCAATAAGGTACAAAATAAACAAAAAAAGTGTATAAGAGTCCGAAGACCCGTATTATTGCCTTGTTGACATGATTCCCTTATATCCATTTAACCAAACCCTCGCCATTTATCCATTTCAGCGTAGTAAAAAATAAACAAACAAATAGGAGGTATAAGCTTAACATTTCGTCAGACCCGTTCCTCCTCTCAGTCTTCCTCTTTTAATGCCCTTACCTAACACAATATATCAAATTCAAAGTAGGTAGACAGTATTGCGAAATGAGAAAGCTCGCTAAGTCAGCGAAAATCTCGTGGATAAAATGGAAAGAGAAAATGTTCCATACAGAGTTTGCCACCATAACCACTAGTTTAGCCACATCCTCGTCATGTCATCAAACACATTCATATGCATTGCTATATTTACTTTCTTCTCTCTGCATTATCTAATTCATTTAAACCATATCAGAAACAACATGGGGAAATCTATGCATCAAAGTTAGGAAACACGGGCTTGCTCTTGTAAGTATGAAGCTAGTGCATCGCAATACTACTGGATGGGTGCCTGTTTCCGTAATCTTCCATTTTACCACCAATTTGTCTCATAAATTGACTAAATTATTTATGTTCTTTATTGTGCAAATATCTAAATTCACATCTTATGAAAATCTAATCACGATTTAACAACTTGTTTGAAAAGTTATGTTGTAAGCAAAAACTTTGAAATCGGGCTGGATGCATATCTGTGTACAACTCTACTAAAACAATTACTCTCAGAGATTACGAGGGATGGTGGCAGCATTTATTAGCTTTTAAACTGAATGAGTAGCAGTAGGGATACGCGTCCCTGAAGGTACAAGTTGGGTGGGGTGTTGGAGGAGTTTCGTTTCAAATACACTTACAAGCTCGTCACCCGTCGTGTTAGCTGCATTTAATGCTGTAAATTACAAACTAGATTGCCACTGTTGTATCCAAATCTGGATACTATAAAAATCAAGCTTTGATTCGCGAACGAAGGGACATCTTTCTCTTTTGGGGCAATGTGCTTTTATTTTCCTCTCAGTTGCTGTTGCGAGCTACTGTGCACTGGCGCCATTTAATTACTCTGCTCGCATTCGATTCATGTTTGAGTAAACACACTTTGTCATCCTAAGTATTGTTCATTTCAAACACTTTGGTAACTTTCTAATTGCATTCTAATGCTGTTCAAGCAAGTACATGCATGCCATGTAACTGCTGCTCTCTCTCCATCAACATGAAGTCGTTTTTCTACTCATATGAATATGAAAACAACCGTAAAAAAGCTAATGGTGTTGTTTAACAAGGCTCTAAAAAGCATTTGGTGGAGGTGGGTTTTGTAATGATAATGGTAATACATGAAAGTGGTGTGCAATAATTAATTATAAATGAATACCAAGCAAAGCCTTTAGTTTATGAGTCTACACGAATAGCAAAATGTCAGACAGAAAATGTAAATGGAAGAAGGAGATAGCTATGTTTATGCAGAGAAAAGCGTGACAACACATCAGCAGAAGAACTAAATACATTTCGTAGTCGTCATCGTCATCAGTCATACATCATAACAGAAGCAAAAACACATTTTCCTACTTTTACTAGAAACAACATCGTACCAAAACCAACTGTCACAATATTATGTATGTATGATTATGATTATCACTATAACATGTTGTTGTACAACTGTATATTTTTTCAGTGTGTATTTTGCCAAAAGCCCAAATATTATACGAATTAGAGCCGCTAAGAAAGAAAACATTTTCTTCATGTAAATACTTGCTTTATGCATGTCCGTGTGTGCTCCTTCATATGACCAACATTAATTTTATCAGATATATTTAAACCGAAATCATACTATGGTTCAACAACTCAATTAAATTATGAATAGTAAATGAGCCGAGTAGAGAAGTAGTCAGCAACGGGGCGAGACAATGGCTCGCATCATGCACAATATATCAGAGTCCCAATTGTGCTGATATCAACGCTGTCGACGCCGGGTAAGCATGAGATGCAAGTAGCAAGGGATTTCCACATGGTATAGCAAATGACAGCAAAATATACCTATAAATTGCTTTTTCACTATATACATAGGATATACATTTTCAAGGCATCAGTTTTCTTGCGGCTAATGAGCGTAACACCATATCACCGAACCATAACACAATTACAAATACGTGAGATAACTTGGTTGGTATGTAGAATGGATTAAGGATGTCGTCACATCCTCTGCTTTTCTCGTACATCTTTTAGCTGTCTTTTCTCGTTGTTTCTATGTATCGCCACTTGGCATGACAGAGTAGCACACACGGGGCGCTAAGTAGTTTTTTCGGCAGAAATGAATGGCTCCTTCATTTCTGCTCTAAACGCCATCAAGACAAGCATATATACCTGCCTGTACGTAGACGAAGAAAAGAATATGATCTTAACAATAAAAAGAGGGACAAATAGGGAGGCTTAAAATTAATTTACCTTTAAAATATAGGTATACATTATTTGGATGATATTTTGTGGTATAATTAGACCCAGACCCAGACAAATTAGAAGAGTAGTTCAAACTTAGAAAAGCTCAATACAAGGCATAATTTTCAAGTATACATTATTATCACAAATGAGTCTTTTACTTTATTTCTCTTGCTTATAACAACGCCTTACTTTCCCTTGAAACCGCGGAAATCAATTTTTGTAAACGTGTCAAAAAGTAATGAACTTCTGTTCACGTAAAATACATTGCTAAATTAAGCTATACATTTAATGGTACAACCTTCATTTATTTCTTGCTTTGTTTAAAACTTTTTCATTTCTCTCTCTTTACAATAAATTATTCTCCTTTCATAATGGATAGGATTTTCAAACAAAAGTACGTAGCAAATTAAACGAAATTTACTCTTTCCCTAGAATATTTCTTCATTCCCCAATTTGATCTCTGCTTCATCACCCTGCCCTTTTGAGAAAAAGAAAAATGAGGACCAAATCTTCTCCTTTTTGCCTGGCCGATTATTTCTTTCCAACGAAAATATACTAGAAAGGAACTGAGCCAGCTCACTCATTTTCTCTATTCTATCGCACATTTTCTTTGTTACATACTTTTACGATTGGGGTTCGTTAAAGTTGTATCTCGACAAGTTGCACCACTTTCCAAACTTTCCGCTCCGTGCCTTTCACCCACATTTCTTCTAACATGGTACAATTTTCTTTTCGTTTTCTCTTCTGCTTACATTCCTACCAATAACCAGCACTTTCTGTCCAAATGACTGTTGCTTTAGTGCTTTCTTTACTAGTATTCACATTGTGCCTTAGTTCGTACTCACATCATGTTGTGAAATTTGTAAAGACTAGCACACACAAAATCCAACAGCCAAAGAAATTTTGTAGTCCATATAACTTATCTTGTAAGAGTCCACTCGCATTGCTTTGTGCAGTAGCATCCGTGCCCATAATAGCGCAAGAGAAAGGGAAGGAGTGGTGGAGTCATTGGAGAATGAGATGCGGATAAAAATTGCATAAAGCTCCTTAGTGTTTTGCCGTCAGCAGCAAATAATGCTCAAGAAGAAAATCTTGTTGTCTTGATCTGATATTGAACTAGTTTTTTCAGAACTGAAGGACTGATTCAGGCAGAATTAAATGTAATAAGCTTTTTTACGTGTTCTAGCTAATGCTCACGCACGTCTATGAAAGTAGGTATGTACCACGGCTTACCTAAACATATTGTATATGTTTTGGATTTGGTATATGTAGGTATGTATGAAGTAACTTAACATTATTATGTCTTTGAACGAGACAGCAATTTTTAGAGTTCATAGTTAAAGAATAGAATTAAGTCCTGAATTGGCGATCTCGAAACTATAACAAAGGAAATCCTACTTCACAGATTTCTCAACCCACACAACTCTCAACTGTGTTTGTGTAGCACCTAACATTCCAAAAATTAGTACTATATTACGTGATATGTTTACAACCTTCATGAGTCAGACTTACATTACTAACAATACTTACACGCTTGACAGGACAATAATTGAAGAAGCTAAAGAGTACACCCATACCACTTGTTTCTGATCCTTTTGGCTCCCAACAGATAACTTGTGATTTCTACACTTTCACAACTTTGATAATTAAGCCACCTGTTCCTTTGTTCCTTTTGGCTCATGCTGTGTCATGGCCATCCCCCTCCTTCGACAAGTTTTTTTCTTCTTATATTTTTTGACTCATGTATGAATGTCCATATATTGTATACTTATACTTGAACTTTTATCAAAAGACTACTCAAACACTCAAGTTATTTAACTTTCTCTCTTAAAGTATGCATGAACACTTCAAGTTGGAAGGAAATTCAGTAGCATGGAGTATCAACAGTGTGCTTATTTATGGTCTTGATGTTTATCTATGAATAATGGGTGAACAGTATATCTTATCATGATTCCCAGTTATCGACAATGAAAAGGGTCATGCTGTAAACGTTTGTTATTGAGAATGTATTACGTATTTGCAGTGAGCCACCCTAATTCTTTAGCTACTTTTGCTTCAAATTGAAAAGTATGTATTCAGGATCACCATTCACATGATAACAAATTCATTCCGTCAAATGGATTCTAGATTATAGGATTCATCTCTACTAATGTGTTAGTGTACAGTCCTCATATTATGACGAGAAGAGGAAGTATGTTTCTAAAGGTATCTTATAAAAAAATCTCATTTCGATTTCTGACATGACTTTGAAAAATGAAGGTATACATAGAGTGTATGTTTCATCGTTTGATACAGCGCATTCTTCAACGACAGAAAGATTGAATGTTGTACTGCAAGTAGTTGAAGTACAAAGTAGTTTATGTGTACAAAAACTCAAATAGAATAAATTTTAGCTTTGTCGTGACTGTTTGCTTTAGATTCAATCTCATCTCGTCATGCACACAAAAATCTTTAAAATATTTAAAAGCTACCAAAATTGCTTACTTCGCTATATGACTCAATTCCAAGCTGTTGAGAAATCGGTATACGAAATTTCGATTTGCTGTTTTCAAGAAATAGAAAGAGACAGCAATAATAATTTCTGTCTGATGGTTCATGTCGTGGTGTGATGTACTAGAAATTGTCATGTGAAGTACTCCTATTCGCTTCATCTTCACAAATAACATGAGTTTGAATTATATAATATACATCTAATTGTAAATGCTATGTCGGAATGAAATTCCTACTATCTCCCATTATTCAAATCAAGCTGTCACAAGATGAGCTAGATCTAGAATTAATAAAAATTACTCTTTACAATATTGAATTCACGGCGAAATTAATCCCCAATCCTCGGTACATATGTATACAAGACAAGTTTTATGTCACTTTCATATTTTGTAACGCATCAATAATTATCCGTAATTAAATGTGACAAAATTTCCTTCCCATACACTTAATAAGTTGTTTTAATGTATTACTTCTGAATGTCCAACTTTGCATGTTACAGAAGTGTTCAACATCATTGTAAAATTTGCATCCGATAATAACACACAATATACGTTCATCAACCCTTTTCTCTTGTCCTGGACTGGGTTTTTAGGGCTGCTTGCAAGCACATGAAGCAGAACACGTTACCTCTTCCTTGTTGACATAATTCCAGACAAATTCGTATAATGTCACGTCCGACCTATGAAGTTTGTAGTCATTACTTGCATGCTCATTTTTATATGCAGTATTCCTGTATGACATCATCATCAAGTATCCTTCATTATGGCAACTATACTATATTGATTTTAGTTATAGTTGCTACAACCAAGATTCTTTACATATGGAAACCGTTTGAATCAACAACTCCAACCATCCAATAGGCTTATATTACATAGGTAAAAATTATAATGGAGGGATGTTCGTTTTGAGAGGTTCCTAGATTAGCAGCAGATGATCTTTGCCAGTGTTTTCAAAGTGGTCACACAACACATTTTAACGGCTGTCATGCCATCCTTTACGGTACATAAACGACACGTGTGTCTGCATAATCACTTCTTCGTTATC
>JAQIXW010001560.1:0-18701 GCA_034700685.1 Willowsia buskii | reverse complement strand
TCATGCTATTTGTTTATCAATATCACTTTCGTATCACTGCAAGCGTCGTCTTTATCCGTTTTACATCGTTTATTTTTGTAGGAAAAGCTGATGATAACAAAGTTTTTTTTCGTTTCTTGCAAAGAATTGATGAATATTCAATGTTAAAAAGTCCATTCGACTATGACGTATAATCATAATCACTATTAAGGATCATGTAATCATAAAGGAATAGAGAGCTTATATCATTAATCATTATTTATATAGTACTTGACTACGGTACAATGGAGTCTCAATCTAAATGAAGGTATTAAATCCCTTGAACAGAACTTTTTAATTGATACGAATATTTACAACAATTTACCAATTAAATTCGAAACGACAAAGACAAAATGTTTTAACGGGAAGTGGAACCATTGTATTTTGTTTCTTTTTTTTATGAAATTCTAAGGAAAATCACAAAATTACATAATAGCTAATGATATGATTCCATGCTTATAGCACGTTCTTGTTTTTTCTCCTTTTTAGAGTACGTCCATTCCCGCTGCAACGTGGACGTGACGCCAGCAAAAGAAGGCTTTCTTCACAACCCCGGTTATCCTGATCTCTACCCTGGAGATCAACCTTGCCAATGGAGGCTTCATGTTCCACAACAAAAGATTCTCTTGGTTTTCTTCGATATTTCCTTACGAGGTAAATTCAAGCAAGTAGGGTGACCGACCTACTACTTTCCTTTGATTACTACTTTCACCATACTCTGATTATTTACTTCTATTTAGTAATTACATGCCTGTCAGTCACTTTAATGTGGTTTCCCTGTTTCCAATTTTTTTCTCTGATCTTCAGTAATGTTATAATTTCTGGATTATTTTGCTCAATTTACTGATCCTGACTTAATAACTATTCATATCACGTGTCAAGGCTAGATCAGCTTTTAACCAAGATGATGGGCAAATAAAACTATATTACGTGTTGAAGTAATATTTTTCGCTCTAGATTTTCTCTAAAAAGCAAGCAATTATAGTGTCAGTACAGGATGTTCACATGGTTGATTATTTTAAATATGTTTCGCTGATGTCATGAATTAATTAATACAAAATTCTTGGAACTGTTTTTACATGATTTGTTGGTTGTGATATCCATCTATGCTATTTCTGTCTCTCTGTAAAATGGCAAAAATCTTTTATGTTACTTATATAAAGCTGATAAAAGCATCCCTTTTTGATTGTTTTTCTTCTCTAGGTCAAGAGAAATTAATTTGTAGAGACCAGTTGGTCGCAAGTGAAGAGCACTCGCAACTTCTAAGTACCTGTGGTGATCATTCTTCTGCTGTGGCTGTTTTATCCGAAAGTCATCGACTCAATGTGACCCTAATCCCTCAAAGTCGACTGGCATTTCCCAAGAGAGGATTCCTCATCTATTATAGAGGTACGCAGAGCGGAACATCCAATGTTTCGATTTGATTACTTGCATTAACTACGACGGAATACATATATAGAGAAAAACCTTCGCAAAATTTAGACATTGACCAGATCACCATGCTTTGTATTGCGTATCTGTTTTCCGGTTCTGAAACTGAGGAAATCGTAAAACTTATGTAGGTGCTCACTGAAACGGAATATATTGACAAAGAAAGAAAATGAAAGTGTTTACCTTACTACCTTGGTTTAGTTACTACACATTGTTTACTTGTACCAACAGTTGTATTAGTCCTTGGAGTCGTGTATAATCATGATTGATGAGGTTCGTTTAATCTGATATTGAAAACTGAAGATAGGAATAATAACAGAAAGTTTACATCATTATGATAACGGATAATAGTAAAGCATTTGATCTATACAGACAATGTATGTATGCGGAAGATATACCTGCACATAAAACATAAAATCCAGTCAGTTACATGACATTTAAAAAAGTTTAATATCATTTCTCTACAAGAAATCCAAACATGAGATCCATTTTTTTCAAAACGACTGTATTTAAAAGTAAAATTATTTGAAATCCAGAAAATCGATACATGCCAATCCCTATGGCCTATTGGGTAATGTAAGATTTTTGTGTCTCAGATTAAAGATTGAGATTAAATTTAATTTCAAAATTCACAGATTATAGATTAAACTTTATTTTTCAGCTTTATTTTTTTAGATTAAAGATTGAGTCCAAAATTTTCTGCTCTTTAGATTAAGATTACAGATTAAATTAATCTGATTAAATTTAATCTAACTTAAATTACATTTTAATTTTTAGTGAAGTAAATTCCTCAAACGTATCATCATCAGTCACCCGGCATCCATTTGGACATACAGATCTAACCATAATTAAAGACCAAAATTTAAATTTGCTCTTACGAAGCTGTACTGCATCGCATATCTCTTTGTGATGGCTCGTTTTGAAGCCCTTAAGATAGGCTTTCTAACGATGTATTAGGTTTGCCAAAAGTTGAACTGCAAAGACTTTCAGAGCCATTCGATTGCTATGCAAAAAAACTGTGTTATTCAGGTCTTTAAAAAATCGAGGTAAGATTTTTCGAAATTATTTCAGGAAAACGAAGGCATATCTTGATTTGGTTTTGGCCAGCGATTTGTATTTTGAATGTACGTATATGTGTGACCACGTATTTGTGTTTACATTACGTCATATGATGTTTAATTTAAGTTACCTAAAATGACCTTAACTACTGTAACGGTATTTTGTTTGGTATTTAACCCAAACGAATTTAGACAAATCATAAATTCAGCTTGTAAGATTTTGCATGGACAATCAGTACATCATTTTAAAGCCCATGCGTTTCTACATAAGATACACTATATAAATAAATTGTCTAGTATAACGTTTATCCATACACAGGTGTATAGACAAAGTCTTATTTAAATAACCACAGAGTAAAATATAATAGCATTTTCACCTGTGTATTGCATAACAGAGTTCAAATTTTTTTCTCAATTTGTACATATAAAGATTCCTAGATTATGTCACAACACATGAGTAGCTCTCCAAAACCAAATCAAGATATGTCTTCGTTTTTCTGAAATAATTTCGAAAAATCTGAACTCGATTTTTTAAAGACCTGAATAACACAATTTTTTTGCATAGCAATCGAATGGCTCTGTAAGTCTTTGCAGTTCAACTTTTGGCAAACCTAATACATCGTTAGAAAGCCTATCTTAAGGGCTTCAAAACGAGCCATCGCAAAAAGATATGCGATGCAGTACAGCTTCGTAAGAGCAAATTTAAATTTTGGTCTTTAATTATGGTTAGATCTGTATAATCAGTTTCTCATAACTAAATACGCGTTCACTACATGCAGAAGATGTAAGATTGTATTATTTGACTGATATTTTTACTGTTAAACACAAGCAACACATAACCAAATTGTTTGTAATTGTAATGCATGCTTGATGTTGCTTGAGAAGCACGAGAAATATAGGTTTTGGAAAATTTATAAAATCAAGTATACGACGCTGCAACAAAGTGATTTTGGACCACATATTCTTCATAATGCTTTGTATTTAATCTAAATTAGATTAAACTCAATCTGATTGAATAATTGAGAATGCAAAAAATCTCAGATTAAAGATTAATATTTAATCTCGAACACTTCAAAATTAGATTATTAGATTAAGCCTTATTTTTTTCGGAAGGAGATTACAGATTAAGATTGAGTTAATCTCCAATCTGATTGACCGATTGAAATTATTAATCTATGGATTACCCATGCCTGCCTATAGTATGTTATGTTATAACAACTCATTGTTCCGTAACACATGATGATACAATGCTATGTAACGTTTCAGATCTGCATATATTATATTGCTTTATGCATACTTCCTGTGAAATTTCCTGTTTGCACATTTGAAATTTTTGAAGCAATTCCATCTCAGAACTAATCGAGTGTGTATACTGTTGTTGTATTGAAATTCTCGGTTGGAAAGGTAGATTAGCAAAGAGAAGTCAATGACGGAGGAGCTGCCCTAGAATTCCCTCCACGCATAATGTCTTTTCATGTTCAAAAGAGAAAGTAAAAAGTGTGTAATGAACAGGCAATTATACGATTTCTCTTTCTAAATATCAATTTCACAAGCTACGATGGATGATCAAACTTTCGGTTTGGTATGTTATGCACACCTATTATAACCATTAAATAGAATGGAAGGAAGTGAAACTTATTTTATGCAAGTAATAATTTGAAATAACGACTTTACGCAAGTTTATTGTACCCTTTAAAAAGTTACTTTAATTCTTCGTATGAAGCTTACAAATGAAATGATGCATGAGAACTAACAAACCAATTTTTTTAGTGCTTGGATGTCGAGATCCCGTGAGGCCTAGCAATTCCTACATGGTATTTAGAAATGCCACTCATGCTTATCTACTCTGTGATCTTGGACACTTGTATCCGGACACTTTGACGAGAGATCGATGGCTATACTGCAATCCTCTGGAGGACAAGTGGAAAGGCACCATCTCCGGTTGTAAAGGTATAATATTTAATGTTAAGCTAGTACTGATACTATATTTGAGACTAGTGATGTATGATTGAATTTTGAGTTTCATAACTTTTTATTTAGCTTAATTTGAAATTCACTCTGTGGTTAATTTACAGCATTTCTTTTTGTCTCATTGACGCACATGTTGAGGCACGAAAATAGTTGCATAAGCGTTTTGTACGGAAATGGTAGATTAAAGTTCAAAAGAAATTTCTACTCACTGTTTATAGATATTCGTGGTTACACACAAGTGATGGGAAATTTGTCGATTGCCCAAGTGCTACTAAAGAACCCCTCATTTTGGCCAGTGAGACATCATCAGACACCCACTCGAGAAAACATACTTACAGGTAACTTAATTACTATAAAATTATTTATCATTGTACGCTTTGTTTTATATTATATTTTAAAAATTTGCAATTCCTCAATAACACCAGATGCAATAAAACATTAAACACCGTAACCCCAAATTCAGCAGGATATCCCACGAACGCACACGTGTTTAATGGTTAAACAAGAAGAGAAAATATTATACATATTTGCTTTCCCTGGAGCTCATTTGTACAAGCAGTATTTTTACTTCTACGGTGTTTGGTGAAGCTACATAGTCACTTTTCCTTTTCCTATGACCGCACATGCTACAAGTACACTTTATGTGGTTCTTTCGTAATTTTCCGTCAACATATATTATCAAATCGTTTTCATTAAAGTGTTTCGTATGAAGCCTGCTACGGAAATTACGAAATCATCTACTTGATCAAACCAGCAAATTTTTGATGTACTCCCTTTCCTAGAATATTTAGCCAAACAATTCTAAAGCCAAGTGAGCATGTTTCCCCAGGAATTGCTACTAGTTAAATTACAATTTAATACCAATATCTAATGTTTTGTCATGTAACGTCAAAAATTTCGAGTTACATATCTGCAGACAAAAATTTCATTTGAATTCTTTATTCCCTGAAACAGATTACATTCTTCCAATTTGTGTGATGATTGGACTATTCAGTATTAATGGAGTCGTCCTCTATTTTATTTGGAAGCAACGACAAAGGTAAGAAAGCACCCATAATAAGCTTGCAAACATATCTGAATAAAATAGCAATCCATATAACGTGTGAATTTGGTGAAAAAAGTTTCATAATGAGTGAATGCTTTATTTTATATCGATAATACTTGAATATATGAGTATAAATACAAGGAAAAATCTAATAACGCCAGCAGTCTATTTATATCCGGTCACAAACCACGACCATAATGATCTATTATGTTTCTATATGCATTCATTTTCCCTAGTTAAATACGTTTCAAATGTATTATATAGTAAATATATACTTGAAGTTAGTTTATTTGTCTCGACTCTCTACTTTTATTCCATCTTTATTTGTATTCATATATGAAAGCTTTCTATCATCCAACATCGGAACGACTGTATCAACATAATGGTATGTATTGTATTGTACGCTTCTATGTGGAACCTATGTAGAATGAAGTAGATAGAGCGGAAACACTTTTGATGAAAGTAGAACCGCATGAAGGACTTGCAACGTAATCTGCTAGTAAAAGTCATCATATTTGTCCTTAATGCTTGATTGCATCCATTCACATTTATTTTTGATTACAATACAAAATTCTTGTTAAAAGGATGTTTAACATGCTGTATTTTTGGTAGTGCAAAATGCATGCATCGTTTTGGTCCAGGAGCTTATTGTCGTTTGTGTCATATTTTTTCGTTATATTTGTATAGGTAATTCACAACATATTTACCAATAATGTCAAACCATGCGTAATTCCTTTTCTTGCAGTCAATATGCTGTTTGCTTTCTTTCCATTGCATTCAGGGTTGATGTTCATGAGTAAAAGTTTGTGCATTGTAGTTGTAATGTTTCAAGTTTATCAGTTATATATTTGTTGGAATGAGCATGTATACAGCCACTTTCTTTGCAAGTTTCTGCACACTGCACAATAAAGCTTTCCACTGCAAATATCTCCGACTGGTCACAAATTCCTCAACCTTCACTTTCACCAAATGCAATGTATAGATGTACACGGTGTGTTTGCTCTCCTCTCAGAGTGTGTAACCAAAATCCTTTGCCCTAGATCCTGTCAGCTTATGTTTCAACGCACACAAGTTTTACCTCATCTTCTTTTTCTCTTTGTACAGGCTGGAGGAGATGGAAAACGAGAGAAATCAAGAAATGGAAGAGATTTGTGCGGGTGTAGTAGACGATTCAAACACTCCAGTGGACGAGAGTACTTTCTCCTTTCCAAGCTCAGCAGTGGAGGATCTCTGGCATGATAATTTTGATGATGATATCGATGAAACAGATCAGGACAGAACTTTGACAACACTCACTCTTCATACTACAAGCTCACCACCAGATTCTGCGATGATGAGACACTACAATACAAACGAATCATCTCACCTTATTCATGATCGAGGTCCTCACAGTGGAGGATACTATCGAATGTCACAGGATGGTTCGTCCTCTGGGATTTTTAGCAATGGTAGTAGTGTAATGACTACTGGAACACATTCTCTTTTTACCCCATTCCAACAGCAGCATCAACATCAGCAGCAACGCTTCAGTCAAATGAACAACGGGCCTCCATCATACGCCTTTGCAAGTGGAAATGGAAGTACTCATCAGAATCATCTCCATCAAACTCATCACACCAGTCATAATGGTAATGGGAACTTAATGGGTAACGGAAATGGAGGGGTGAATGTGGCAGGTACTCACTCTTTCTATACAGGATATTCAAGGACAACTGCTGTTTAGTGAGTGGTCACATGTAACAAACGAACATCGACACAGATTTTGGAATTTGGAAGAGAAATACAGAGTCTAGACTTGATTGTTATTTTTATAGTTAGAACCCGAATTAGAGGACAGTTTTCAATCTCAAAAAAATCATAGAATGGTTACCTAATGTGACGTCAATGATGTGATTTTGATGAGAAAAGAGTAAAAATGTACCTTTCCAATTTAAAGTAGAAGGAATAGGAGCAACAGGGAATAAATATGGATACCGTAAAATCTGATATAAACGCCTCTGCGGTATTACGCGCCCCGCTTTATTAAGCGCCCCGGCGTCTGCTGACTAAAAAGTCGACGGAGTACATTAAACGCCCCCCTCTAATAGACGCCTCCCAAAATTTTCCTTGCATAAATATCGTAACCGTCTGCAACTATTTCCAATGGCAAGTCTGGGCATGTAAATAGACGTAACAAAGAAGACTTATATCTGCACACTTAATAGTTGTTTGTTTTGTATGCATATATGATGAATTAGTTGATTTGCTAGCTATATAATATGCATTTTTTATGAAAGATTCTGCATTCCCTTCGTTTCATCTTTTATTAATACATACGAATTAGAAAATGGTGAGGCTTAGCAAATAATATACATTGCATATTGACTCATATTTAGCTAGAGTAAAATGCAAAAGCCGATGGAGTACTTTAGTCGCCCCCTCTATTACACGCCCCGCTTTAATAAGCGCCCCGGCGTTTACTGACTAAAAAATCGACGGAGTACAATAGTCGCCCCGGCGCTTATATCAGATTTTACGGTATGCATAAATGTATACACACTTGGCCGTCAACCGTCCGTGACGCTATATAGTGTGTGGTTGGAAGTTGATGATTGAGACCAGAAACAAATTAGGGAACACAGATTGAAAAAAAATGGAGTATGAGCTAAAAACCTTGAGCTTTATGTGGGAAAGGAGGAAAAATGATG
Source organism: Willowsia buskii (assembly GCA_034700685.1). Classification (NCBI taxonomy): domain Eukaryota; kingdom Metazoa; phylum Arthropoda; class Collembola; order Entomobryomorpha; family Entomobryidae; genus Willowsia; species Willowsia buskii. The sequence continues at coordinate 10,491 of JAQIXW010001560.1, read as the reverse complement.
ATTTTTTTGCAGTTCATCCTTCATGTCTCCCAGCCATATCTAGAATCATCTTTTGTTCTTGCTTGCATCCGTGAAAATATCAAAACCACAGTGTTCTACATCCCCTTGAAAATTTCCACTTTTTAAAACTTTTTATTGTCCTTAGAATTCTCTCTCGAAGAGGATGAAAATGAGGAGAATATTTCTCTGAAGAGTGGTTCAACGCATGAATTACTATTTGTATGACACTTTTCTCTAATGAAGACAAACATTCATGGAGTAAACCACTGTGCGGGTTGCACTCTTTCTCCATAAGCACGTTCTATGGGCTTCTTTCGACATTGAAAGTGTATCTTCAAAGGATATGTCCTAGAGATTACATAAAACATTTTTCGAGCAGATGGGTTTACTTTTCATGAAAACTCATGCAATGATACTTTTGCTTGCACTTGGCTTCCCTCTTGTTGTTACCACGAAGCTTTGGAATAAGCAAGGTGGAAAGCACACATTATGGAAGGATAAGTTGGTAAGTGTACTTCCCAAGCGTGTTCCTTTACTACGAGTAGTTTTATAATTTCGTTGGCTTTAAATGAAACAAAAAATAATTACATTATCTACTTTAAGCAAATACAGCTTTACCTGCAGTTACCACGAACTTGATTTATTTTAAACCAAAACTGAAAACCATTGATGTTCTTTTTACGTAATGATAACATAACATAAAGTATAGTAGTAATAATCATGTTAATTTTTTGAGTATTAAATATTAAATTATTATACTCTTCCAATTTCTTGCCTACGGGTATATTTAAAAACGTGTATAAATTATAATTTAGATGTAAAGAATACATACAATAATTTGTTGATCCGCTATATTCCTTCGATGATCTAATAGACATGAAATTTAATTAATTTAGAAATGGTATTATCTAACAGGTATTAACTGACAAACAAAATCCATGTATTCAATGAAAATGTTACGAGTATTGAATAGTTGATAAGTCTTATAGAAATCAGAGATATTTTGATAAAGATAGTTACAGAGCTACAAGATATTTAGTCACATATAAGATATATGAAAGTTCCTGAAGAATTGCATAATATTTTGAAAAAAGGTAAACGCGACTAACATATTGTAAAACAAAAATTTATGCAATAAAAATCGAATTTAGACAGCAGCAACAAAAAAATTTGAACAGAAAATAAAAATCTCAACAATAATTATTTGCATTAACAATTTTGTTCATGATTTGCTTTCAAACCAATCATCGATGGGAAATGGTCGATTTTGATTATAACCTGACAAAAGATTGAATAGGATGACTACCAGGAAAAGAAGCTCAAAGAAGTGGTCTAAAATCCTGACTGAAGATTTTGGTTGCTTTCTACATCGTGACGTAAGTTGGTGATGTGGCCACTCCACAATTATTATCCTTTTGAGACATCAGCACATAACCGTCATTTCCTTTAGAAGAAACATAATTCCAATTTGTGAACATTATATCATTTACGATGGATTTAACATTAATATTTTGCCATAAACTTTTTACAACATATGAGCACGATTAAACTGGTAAATAAAATCCAAAAGTTTTGTGAGCGCATTACCCCAATAAGTCGACCAACTGTTTTTTATTAGCCAGTAAGGCTCTCCACGAATGGTTCCATATCCAACTGCAAGGACAGCGTGGTCCAAACCGTCCTCAGTGTTTTCTGGAAATAATTCAGGGAAGTTTTAGCTTTTTGGTATGAGCCTACTACAAGTATTTATTGTTTCCACGAAATAATAGTCAAGCATGAGAACTGAGACGCTAGACGCTGCATGACTGGCTATGGTAGTGTCATTATAAGGGATTATGGTTAGATAAAAATTCAGACACAAGGACATGATATGGCGTGTCGTGCTTGCAGTTAGGTTAGTTTGGTACCCTGTTCATTGTTAGTATAAATGAGTTTTATAATAAGCTTCATTTTGCTAGTTGAAGTGGCACGGGTACTTACTGCACTTGGGCTCGTAATAAACTCCATTCGCATAAAAGGAGAAGGTTCTATGAGAGGCATCAATAGCGACAGAGATTGGTCCGTGCTTGAAAAGTGCGAGCTTGAGTGCATCGGTATCGTTGGAAGTTACGTTGACATAACCTTCAAAAATATTTTTTGGGAAAAATGTTACATAGATGTGGATTTTGACTCTGCTCGTTACAAGAGTTGAGTTAGTTTAGTTGGTTTTTACCCGTAATTTTGGCAGTAGCTGTTACATTTTGGACGTGACAGTATCCATCCTAATAGAAAGAAGATTGAAAATGCAAGCATAAATTATACGGAAAATATGCGACCTTGAAAAGTCTGGCGAAAAGATATAATAAACAGGTAGATATAGGTTAGGCAATTACGATCCCGATATATGGTCCATATGTGTCTTCAGAGGGAATTCCACCGTGTTTCATGATCCATTGGTAGGATCTGAAGTCCTCACCTCCATCGCATCCATTATTTCCATATCCCCAAGAGCAATCCACTAGAGCCTGTACATTTATTAGAAGAGGAAAATTCATAAATTATGGAAATTGAAAATTGAGTCTACGCAAAGTTTAGAAAAATGTGAAAAACACTTTCACACACCTGTTGCGAAAGCCTGACGAGTTGGCCTGTTTTTAGAAAATATGCCCCTTCCAGCGTTCCCACCGTACCAAAACTCCAGCAAGAACCACACACGCTTTGATCTACGTGAAAAATACGAGCATCACAATAAATAACCGCATGTGTGAAATTTGGAAATTGGGAAAACTTGTCAAACTATTTCATAATTGGCTCATACAACCTTGGTGGGTTCGTTAAAGAACAAACAAAAAATTGTTGGTTATTACACAGAAATGTTCATGTTGTTGATAAGCATTACACAATAATTTCAATCAACTGTATTGATTTCCCAATCTTTTCAGGTTTTCCTCTTCCACTTCCATTAATCAGAAATTTCCCGTATAGGTCTTTACCCTTCCGCCAGTATATGATCCAATATATTTAAAAGCACGACATGACGCACTAAAATTCTGCAGTAATTTCTGCGTGGGGTAAGATAAATTAGTAAAATGGCATTTTATAAATTTTTTACCTTTTACAGGAGTGACGGCTCCATACAGTCTCCAGTCATGGCTCTCTGGAAGTGCACTCATATCCTCTTTGGTGTACTCAGGAAATGGTTTTCCCCCGTTGTATCCTTTGGAGTTCAGCTTTCCACGAAGAACCTGTCGAAATAAAGTGAAAAACCTATCTGTGTACACTACAATAATCAGTCACTTATCTTTTTAATAGTTTTTCTGTTGTTAGAAATTTTTGCAATAGGGATATCATCCGTTTCACAACCATTCTTCATCTCCTTTTTATTTTTTCATGTGGACTATTTTTGTCTCTAATAAAGTTAGTTTCAGGAAGTTGCAGCAATATCAAATTATTTGTACTTTGTGTATTTACCTACCTTTAATTCATCTTTAGTTCTATCAGCCAAATGGTTGACCGCAAGCTTGTAGGTTAAAGCTTGCCTATTTTTGCTTTCAATAAAACGGTGGTTATTCCTGAACACATTAAGCCTCATCATGCTCTCCGTGTCATGTTGGTACTTCTTATTGTGAGTTTGCACGAACTCATCAAAGCTGGAGGTGACGTGCTCATCCATTCCGTGAATGAACTCCTTCATTGGATTGAATGTTGCAATTGTGCGATGATGGTCAGCACCTGGTCCTGGGAAATCCCGACATGGCGTGCTTTCTAGAGAAAGGGAAGAAGGATGTTGATAATTAAATTTAGTTTCTGTTGAAAACGCCCTAGCCAATAGGTAACGAAAGAAAAAATTGCCACGTACCGTTAGGTATTTTGAAAACTTCTTTGGAAGGTGCTTCAGCCCGAAAGTCGTCGTACATCAGGTAGTAGTGATCGTAATGAGAGCCAAGGAGGGAGTTAAAACCACGCATCTCATATTTCACGGGTGTTCCAACCGTCACGTAAGGATCTATTGGTGAGGGCTAAAATGTGATATGAACGACAAGGTATAATTACTAAACAGCTAAATATAATCTTTTCACGCACATCTGTATACTGTGGATGTGATTGACGTATCACAACAACATTGCCAAAATATTCTCAAGGATAGACAGACAATTAGGGCACGTTTCGCAATTTCGCAGAAACTATTTAGGCTTACCTCAGCTTTTATCCAGTAAAAGTATTTGTTTACTTTCTCCCCACGAGTTTCCACAAGTTGATACTTCTGACAGTTAATACCGCTAACCATTTCTTCTCCGATAAGCTATGCAATTCGCAACAAACAAGTAATTTTTTAATATACCAAATAAGTGTTATGTTGCCTATCGTTGTTTTGCGAAGTTTGCAAAAGTTAGGTAAAATTAATGTGCATTAAATATTTTGTTTCATGTTTAGAATTCCATCTCTTCTTCCAAAGTTTATAATAGGATTGTATAACAAGTAGTGAAAATCATGAGCGGTACATTACCTCCATAGCTGTAATGTCAGGAAGGATACTCTGCGCCGTAATTCTATTATCCTCTGTGCCGTTGACTTCAAAGCACGTAATTTGGTTGGTGAGCTGCTCATTAGTCATTGGAACAATTTTTCGCATGACGCCATAAGAATTACGATCTCCTAACTGATACGTTTTTGCAACACCTGTCATGTGTAAGAAATTCAGAAGTGAATTAAAGACAATACTTACGGAAATGGGTGTGGGATAAAAGCACGTTTAATGTACTTATGATGATCTCATGTTAGATAACGCGCATCTAGGTACTACGCACGTATTTAGTATCACCCACCTCCATAAAAGTCGATTCGACTTTTCCCTTTCTTAAGATCCACCCAAGCGGCGAAAGGCTCTTCTATCTCAGCATATGGAATGTAAAGTGTTCCTGTACAAATGCATACATTTTAATTAACCTCAGTTGTTATTTCCGTTTATATCTATGATGTTTCATCATCCGAATTGTGTACTCTTTTATGTAACCGTAACCTGACATATTGCTGTTATTTTTTGTTACATACCTTGAGTTATGTACACAGGACTAATTACGGGTACCTCTGACGAGAACACGGAATTATCGTGGGTTCCTGACTTCACCCCAACTGAAAAAAATATTTAAAAAAAACCGTATGCTTTCACTCTTACGTTCTATAACGTTCTGCTTTTGTGTACTAATTAAGTAATTAGATTTACCAATTGAGACTAGGATGAGCAGAAACACTCCTCCGGAACTCCAGTATGGAACGTTCATGATTATTCTTTTGCTACCAGAATTGCTGAAAATGTTTTCCAATTATAAAAACAAATATTATAAAAAATACAGTCTAGAAAGGCGTGAATTTGTTCAGTTTTGTCTGTGAGCCAGGCAGCATTCGACTGAAAAAAGCTGCACAATATTTCAGAGAATAAAAATAGGAAAAATTTAATAGAGATTTAATTCTGTGCATGTATTTGTGTACAAGTCAGTAGCAAGAGCAAGCTTTATTGCCTACTGTAGTTTTAATTTGCTTAATCCCATCATGAACAATATCTAAATTGTGTATATTGACCTTTGACCGTTCTATCAACTTAACTTTGCGTTAACTTTAATTGCATTGACTTGTAATATTGAAGTAAAGAACATGGAGAATGGAGACAACCTAGCTATCAAAACAAACAAGTGTCTCCGTTTTTACTTTTGATCATAATAACAGACTCTTTTAATAACACGTTATCATATAGATAAACTGCTGACATGCCATTTTACGTCAACATTGACTTCGTTTTTCTTCTTTTCATTTCTTTGCTTGCTGATATATTACTTAATTTACCCTAATAGTATAAAGGACATAGTAAACAGGCGACAAGTTGTTAGGTTAAATAATGCTCGGAATATAGTTTCATGGAACAAAGACTTCTTATGTTGAAAAGATGAAACACATTCGTGACGATGCTCTCGGGAGAGGGCACCCTTTGTTTGCGATCGTGACACTAGAAATATTCATTATGTCAATTATGTTTCTTGTCATTCAATTTCCTGGGGAAGGTCTATCCGTCAACCATTAAAGTTGATCTTCTGTTTAGTATGCACATCACGCCATAATAACATGACAAATGACTGTCTTATATTTTAATTTTTTATTCATGAATGAGCAAAAGGAAAATTAATAAAGATTTTGTTTTTACCCCTTGTTTTTGTTGTCCTTTTCGTCTCCAACAACCTGCTGCTGATTTGACAGTTCTGCAGTTTAATTGTAAGTTTAGTGCTTAATTACGACAAAATTACTGGAACAGGACATTGAACGAAATGAAAAATCAGCAGAAATTTGCAATGCCAGATTAGACACCCTAAATACACATCTGTCGCAAGGTTTATAGCGTATCCTTATAATATTAGCATGTATCACAGAATCACAGCATAACTTTAAGCATAAAATGAAAAATTTGTTATTTGCATGATCCAAACTTTGCATTTGATCGAAAGAAACCTGGTTTACTTTTATGATTACTTTATACAAAATCGTACAACCTTGTGGCATCTTATGTACTAAAACTGGTATTTAATTTAATGCTGTACAAAGCAGCTTTGCATGAACTTTAAAAGCATGTGGTCAAGTAGCAACATGTAATCCGCCGACGTTACCTTAAGAAGCTAGCCAAATGTGGAGATGATATACACAAGTGGAATACCTATATAATATTACAGAAGCTTCAGCAATACAGGATTGGTGATCTCATTTGTTTGCAGTGAAATACTATGATGCTCTAAAAGCATGTAAAAGATTCACTTCTAGTTTTGTGCCATCGCATCGTCAAAAATAAAGACTTGTTGAGAACTACAACTTGCTTATTTGATAGTTATCTGTAAAAGTGCATCAAGAAATACAGGTGAGTACACTCTGCATTATGTGGTCCAAACCATCCTACATCAGTCTTGACTTTCAAGAGATAGAAAGGAACGATCCGCATTGGTTCTCACATATTCTATGGTGAACGAAGGTCTCGAAAGCTTCATAAGTTCTCCAGTGAAATAGCGATATCATTCATAGAACCACAGATGAACATTAAGAACATACCTATTACTTCTTAAAATCGAAACGCACAAGAACCTACGTGTTAAGCAGCTTACCATAGGCTTAGTACCAATTGCACTGCTGTTGGTCAAATAGTTTCCTCTTTTTCCAGTTCAGTGTGGCCAGTGTATATGTATGCTGTGTACTTCTCCAGCGAAGGATGACGAAGAACCTGAGCTTAACAAGCAACATGAATCTACAGGAATTTAGATAAATGGGCACTGTTGCATAAAGTTTGTGCTTATAGATATAGACTCCTACAACATCCGTAGCTGGAAACAAAGACATTAATCAAAAATGTTATCAAGCTCTCCATATAGTTTAAATTTTAGCTAATTTTATTTTTATAACTAACTCGTGTGATAAAGTTATTTTTTATAAAACATACTATCATCCTTTATGACACCTTTCACTACAAATAAAGTTTTGATTTAACTGCTTGTTTATGAGAGGGCTTGAATGAAAATAACTTCTAACTCACAAAATGCCGCAATTTAACACTCAAAATTCTTGCTGAATGTACATGCATATTCATCTCAAAGTACTTCTTGTTTTTAAAACCAAACTATAGCTTGTAAACAGTATTAAGTAATTGTGTTCTCTTTTGCGTTCAAAATGTAAAATAGGTTTATGTTTTTATATAAAACGGATAAAAGTACTCACCGCAGGCTTTCAATATGAATCGGGGCCACAGTTTTCTGAATTCAAAATTGAAATTGTTTTAATATTATTATTATTTCATAAATTTATGTAATAAATATTTGTATATTGCTCACTCAACCGATTTGTGATCGAATTTTTAAGTTCTTCACATGTTTTCATGACTGAGTATTCTGATTTACGTAAAGTAAGTAAATAATTTTTCTCTCAGAAAGTAAGGTATATCAACCGTGAAATCAAATGAAAACGTGAAACCGCACATAATTTAATTTTGATGCATGATGCATATTTTACTGCTATTTTATTAAATTTTTAGTTGGACGGACATGTTTACTTTTCATATCTCGCAAAAATGCCTACAGGAACCACGACATTATGGTATGTTTTATTTCAAAAGATGGCTACGTTGCAGCGATCGTTTGTGTGCATTATCATTATCTTTGAGTGTTGAGTATGGTCTGGTGAGTGTCTTCTTATCTAACGTTTTCAGAGATCACGCGATTGAAACGTGACAAATATTATGATATGTGGCTTGAAATGTACAATAGGCCTTACCCTGAGCGTGAGATCCGAGAATTATGTTACTCACTCGAGTTCTCTGAGTTTTAATTCCATCATCATCCTAACGATGCACCACATTTGTGCTTTGGCATGTACTCCAGATAGTACTTTAAATTAAATTGTAAATGCACATGCACAAAATATCTTTGTGTGAAATTATTTCGCTTCAAATTACATTATATGAAAGCTTTTGAATTTTCATTTTGAAAGAGAAAGTAAATTATTTCTTTAAGCCAAGCTCATCCTTCAAAAGAAAGGTTCATGGTTCACTTGAGTTGACCAGATGTAGTGTTGCTTTTCTGGCTGTTGTATTTAAAATTAAAATCTAACATGTATTGCGCCCGAGTAGAGCAAGAGTAATTTGCATGTATTTTCAGCATTGATGTTATGAAGTGCCCATGTAATTTCAAAGGAACAGAAGTTCACCTTTTTCCAGTTCCGATGAATGTACCACTAATGATTACTATGCCCTTATGCTCCCCCTGCCTCATGAAAGACAAACAGCATTAAAGGAATTTTGAATTTAGTAAAGTCACGGTAAAGTTTCCTTTTAGTTATTACTATAAAAGGTTTTCTCTGTCAAGATTATAAAGTGAACTATAATCGCAATACATGTGCCTTTTTTCTTCATTTTCTTAAAAAATTGTGGCGTTTCTCCCAAAGGAACGAACGAGTTTATGGAAGTTGAACTGACGATGTTTTATTGCAGTTTATTTTTCCATTCTGCAAAGAGCCAATTCGTAAAGTTTTCCGTTCCCTAAAATGAAAGTTGCTCCGAAAATTTCATTCATTAAAAGAATGCCTTCACCGAGCCGTACCAGTGTCCTACGAGAAGCAGAAACCACAACTGTTCATATGGCATTGTGTATTCGTTATCTAAACAAGAAGCGAAAGCCTATAAAAGGAAAATCAAATAAAAAGAAAAGAAAGTTAAAACTCTAAACTTTTGAACCCGCAACTGAACCTAGGCTAACGTTGACCTTGTTGTGCGAACGAGAAAAAACATTTCTCTCTCCATCGTCTTTTCAAAGATTGTTATCTATCGTAGAGAAAAGGAACATGATCTTGTTTCCTTAAACGAGCTTACTTTTACAAGAACTTAAGTACTCTGCAGTCTCACAATTTATCATATCTGATTCGGTCTATTCTTTTCAATTCTTTAGTTTTATTAAGCTGAGATGAACTACAGGGTACATCGTGTGTGGGCTGATACAGGGTTCATTTTCTTCCAATTTTATAGAAGGACAATCAAGGATTTCATTATTAGGTTCATATTTCATACTCGTTTTTGCATAATTCGATTATGCTTCGTAGTTATATATAGGGTTTTAAAATGACATCCATGATCTCCGTCTCACCTACACCTTCAACGTAATCCCGAACTAATAACGCTTTCAAATTAATTAAGTGTGTGGGAGTCTAAAGCACTTATCGAAGGGTTCATGCTTTATCACTTATCAATAGCTAATATTATTTTTGTGAATGACAGATCGTATGTTGTCGTTTAAGTGCAAAGTCCAATTAGTTAAGTATTAGATGCTACTTACGTGTGCACTGCTAAGATTAGCTTTTTTCCGAGTAGCTTTTCCATTGTCATTTCACATACTTCCGCTGATTCGAAATTAGGAATGTACACACTCCGAACAAATGTGGAGCTTTCTTTTTTGCACATCCCACTCTCTTCAGTTCAATCCCGGTTCAACATGTTCCTGGATTTTCAGCTTGTAAGTGTACGCGTGTAGATGAAAATGTATTGAATCCATCTTTTCTATTCATCAATTTTATTTTATGTTTATTTTTGTCCAATAATGATCTTACAAATTACTAGTTATTCGGATTCTCACAAGTAATATATGTTGTCACTTAAAAAATAAGGTATTTTTTCGAGAATTTTCTTTATTCAGACTCGTGCAGACAAAAATACATTGAAATGTACACTAATATATGGATATAGCACACAACTGAAACAGAAAAGCGTTGTTTTACAAATAACACAATCTCCTACTCACATAAGACAATAATAGCATTTCAAAGGAAGAAAACAAGAGAGAAGCCTTTTTTTCAGAGAAAAATATATAGAACATTTCGTAGTAGCCAGTATATTCATATAATTTAAATCATAAGTTTTTTTTACCTTGAGCCTTTTCGTTATAACAGAAATGCTAGTATTTGTATGATAGAAAGTGGGCGAAAATCTAGAAAGCAAAC